>MU227747.1:3477188-3497506 GCA_018584345.1 Thuja plicata
AGGATATTTGTGCACAAGGATCAAGCTTCCTTTTTTCTCCACCCTTGATTAAGACTTTTGCCTCTTAATCTCAATGGTCCATTTCATCTCACTTCTTATAAAAGGAGAGCTCTCTCCTTCATTTTTATATCTTAGGTTTTGATGCTAAAGTTATGCTGCAAGTTTTCTAGGTCATTTAAAGCACTTTGAAGATATTCTACATCCAAGCTTTGAAGATCTTTGTTGCATTTCATATAGTTTTGATATTTTTTTTCATAGTTGCATTATCATAGCATCCATAGCTTCATTTCATAGCTTAGTTTCCTTTTATGCAATAGAATAATCTCACATAGTCTAAATAGGAAGGCTTGGTAACACTTGTTCTTTCCTTTCATAGATTAGTTGCATTGTACTTTCATTTTCATAGCTTAGCTTGCATTAGCATTTAGATTTTCATTGCATTGCATACATTTGATTTCATTGGATATATTGGCATTCTTTCCCTTGTTTTCATTGTGAATCTCTCATTGTATGGTTTATTGGCAAGGTCATGAGTTTATAGCTCTAGCTGAGAGCAATTTTACAAATCTTGCAACTCCATGCATAGAGAGCTATAGATCGATTTGTGAGGGCTCATTCTTGAGTTTCCTTGCATGTAAGGATTCATAGAAGTACACTACTTTTGTGTGTACAATAACCTTTTTCTTCTTTACACTGCCTTGATCTCTGGGATCCACTGATTTTGTGTCCAGTTGTAATGTCCTTTTTGGACCACTAGTACTACCCATGCCATCCCCACTAGTGGTAGTGGCACTTGATTCAAATTGAATCTGAGTGCTTGGCAAAGGTGGAATTGGATTTGAAGCTGGAACAAATGAAGGTGCAAAGGTATCAGACTAAGTAGTACCCTTTTCTGATGAACTTCCAATTACTGGTACACTACCACATTTTGGTGGAGCGGGTGTGGAAATTGGACACCAATTCCCTTCTCCTGTGGGACCCACACCACCCCTACCTAGAAAACCCATTTTTTCTACCATCTCTACCCATTTGCCATATTTTTCTTTTGTGGACACACTGACTCTAGTAGAAATTGTCACAGAATCCCACCAATCAAAACCAGTATCTTGATCATCATAATCACTATGATGTGCTTGACCAGGATACTCCGCATTCCATAAATTGCTAACTATTTCATCCTCATTCAGATCATAAAGATCTGCAGAGGTCTTTGGCTCACCGAGATTCTTCCTCATTTCCCAAAAATCTTTAATTTTGGTTGAAGTCCAATTATCATCTTCACATTGAAGCCTTATTTTGTTTGAAATAGTTTTTGTAGATGGTTGAGCAGCTTGCTGGTAGAAATTGAAGGATGTCTTTTGCTGCACTTTTACTTTCTTCTTGTGCAATGCAATAATTTGCAATGACAATTCTTGTATTGAAATATTATTTTCAGCAGCGTATTTCTCCATCTCTTTTTTGACCTCGTCCCAGGACTCCATGTTTTTAAATTTTTCTATTAATGGCATACTTTCATGTTGAAATTTTCTTGCGGAGCTCCCATTCGCTCTAAGCTTTGATCCAATTATGTTTAGTGGATCATACTGCTAGTGACTGTCAACAGCAAAGAAAAAAATTTAAAAAAAAAATCCTCTGCCACTTTGAATCCTCTTCTCTCAAATGTGAACCCTCTGAATGAGAAAGACAAGGAAGGAAATATCATTTTCTTTTGCTGACCATTAAAGAGTGCATATGTGCTCTCCATTTACCAAACATATTCCAATGAAAAAACCCTCTCTATAACATGTATTGGAAGTTTGTAGGGTTCTACCACTGAACCGTAAAACCTTAACATAGTGTAGTCTTCCATGAAGTACCAGTCAGCGAATTGTATTTGACTTCTGAGTTGAATGCAATCTCTACAAGACACAGGAAATCTAGGAAATGGAGTGCCTATAATTTTATGATACATAGGTGCAAAAAAGAAGTCTACAAAATTTTTATAGTTCCTTTTGTTATCACTCATCCTTATCTGCGGTGTCCATTCATATAGTGCATTTTGGACCTGACTTTGAAGCTTGTTTGTCTGAAATATTGCATGATGCTTTGCTAAAAGAATATAGCACAAGTAGGTTGTGAACCTAAATGTCTTTTTTGAACCTCTTTTAATCATTAGCAATTGTTCTTGCATGCAATGAACAGTATGCTCAATAAAATTATATTTTACTAGTTCTTTTTCAAAATGAATCTGAAAAATCATTTCAAGAATGTTGGCACCCACTTCTTTGTTACTATCCAATCCCAAACAAAATGTTATCAAGGAAATACTATCCTGAACCCATTGCACAAAAATATCATAATCATAAGGAGGCTTATGATCTGGATCCAGACTAGAATTTATTGTTATTCCTCTAATATATGAATCTTTCCTTTTTGCATCTAAATTTTCATAAGTCTCTGCCAGCTTTCCTAGGTCAATGTGCACGTTTGATTTTTGTGCTTCAAACCCTAGGTCCAACAGACTAGCAAATTCAGTCTATGCTATCGACAAAATTTCCTCCTGAGTATTTTTATTGATAATTGCTTTTCTATTTTCATCATTATTTTGGGCACAAAGCATGACAATTTCTAGACAAGGGACTACTTGAGGTAATGTTATGCGTGTTGACCCAACAACCCACGGTGCAATTTTATTTGTCTTTGCCTTTAACATTTTGTTAAATGGATAAAAATTTGAATCCTTCATTGGATATTTACACTTATTTTCAAGTGCAAATCTAATTTCCATGATTCCCTTATTTCCATGAATAACAAGATCAAAAATATCATGAAATTCATCAATGAAACCTGGTGTTTTAACCAGTTTGTGGAAGTCTATTATCTCTTTTTTATTTCTTTTCCCTTTACTTGTACTCTTGGTATTTTTTTTCCCATCATGGACTGTGGTATACTAATGACAGCTACAATTTATAGGCATGTTTGAAAATTCAACCCTAATTCTATGACTACAATCTAAGCAGTAAACCTCTAGATTTGAAAATTTTAAAGGGCGGGACGTGGGTGTTCAGGATTTTACCCAGAAATTCAATTTGTGTAGACTATGAGTGGGTAGAGAGCTAAGAGATTCTATTGCATTCCTCAATCCTCAACCTAGAAGTCGTTATCCGTAACCCCTTTCTGAATCTCCGATTCTCCAATACATAATACTAGTAAGAACTAAAAATATAAAAACTTAGGTTAAAATTGTACAATATTGAGTAGTACTAAATTGTCAGTCATGACTCGTCACTCATGTTAACTTTTATTGTCACTTGTGTTAACGGTCACTGGTTTCTTTTAATATTCCTTTATCTTTCAATCTTCTAGTCGTCATTGAATGACACCGATTGAATGAGTGTACATGTGTCATTATTTTGGAATAGGATTGCTAAAATGGGATTTATTTTCCCTTTCAGCCCGAAATACAACGTACATCATTGATCTCTGCTCATCCAATGGTCGGTGGCAGTCACCATGATTTGTAATTGTGGCAGGTCCCATTTATTTACTTTGAATTATATCTATCGGATGACACTGATTGTGTGAGTGGTCACGTGTCGTCTGATTGAATGAGTGTACACATGTTTTAAATTTGGAATAGGATTGAAAAAATAAGATTTATTTTCCCTTTCAGCCTGAAATACACCATACGTCGTAATCATTGATCTCTTCTCATCCAACAGTCGCTGGCAGTCACTATCATGTGTGGCGGGTCCCATTTATTTACTTTGAATTATATTTATGGGATGACACTGATTGTGTGAGTGGTCATGTCACTACGTGTCGTCCAATTGAATGAGTGTACAAGTGTCATGATTTTGGAATAGGATTGCAGAAATGGGATTTCTTTTCCCTTTCAGCCTGAAATACATCGTACCTCATTGATCTCTTCTCATCCAACGGTCTCCAGAAATACAGTTACACGTAACACCATACACCAAAAATTTATTAAATTTAAATAAGATTAAATATTGAAACTATCTAATATAAAAATAACTAATGAAATTTAAAATATTACAATCACGGATAACTGTCTAATACTCTAATTATTTATTAATTGATTGCTAACCATAATTTATAAAAGGCTTTAAACTTTTACAATTCCACATTCGCAGTCGCACACATGCCACATAATGATAATTACATTTGTCATTGACATGGAAAAATTAAGTTAATACTCTTAAATAAATAACACACATACATTAAACATTGTTAAATTTTTTTGGTTCATAAAATATAATACATATTATATGATATCACAGATTCACACATCGATTTGGCAATGTGAATCATGATTCACTGAATGGGCATTGGGCATATAATTTATTATTTATTATTTATCAAAAGTAAAGTCTAAGGTCTAAGGTCTTTAGATTTCTTTACAAAATTGCAATTAAACAATATGAAGTCTTCAGATTTCTTTTAAAAATTGCAATTAAACAATATTACATAGACAATCTATTATCTCACACACTAATACGAGTCTCGTTTGCGGAGGAAGATAGAAAAATTACAATAATTATTAAGAGTCAAACAGAAAATTTTTCATTAATTATTTCAAAAATTCACATCACTAATATTATAATATACTTTATAATTATAGAGTTTTACAATTAACTTTAGACTATAGTCGCTTCGTAAAAACCTACAAAATGGGAAATATGTTTACCCACAAAATGGGAAGTATCCAAACAGTTACAAAATATGTTTCCACAAGGGCACTGGTTGATCATATAATAAAAAACAAACAAAATGCGGAAACCCATTTCAAGAACATAAACCCTAAGGGTCTTCATCTCCATCCCTATCTGAGAAGAATTGTCTATTGAGGATAATCTCCCTGAAATCATCAAGCCAGTTGTAGTCCGTCTCCTTGAATTCGTCGAGCTGAAACCACTTTCGCAGGAAGTCCCTCCCCATTCGTACCCACTTTCGATGTCGCATCAGCTGCCTTCCATTAAGGTTCAGTAGGAAGGGTTGTCTTTCCACATTGTTGCCTCGCTGGATAAGCTTTTCAATTTCATCAGCCCAAGGGATACCCAACCCTAGTTCTGCAAAGACAATGACTTGGACGTCGTCCACCAGAAATTGATCCTTGAAAACATTCTATAGCAGTATAAGCATGTCTACCTTCTCTCCTTTGAGGTCGAGAAGAGATGCCAGGAAGCGGGACGTAATGTCCGTGTTGATGCGGTATCTCTTCTCGTTGCGAATGAACTCATGTCCGAGCACCATCAACACAACATTGTTAATGAAGAGCCCACTTCCTTGCAAATAGAAGTGAGTACTTCGTCTGGTATCCTACCCAAAAAGGGATTTTCTCATCAATCGATGTAGTTCTCAACCTAATTGGTGTGTCCATCTCTTCCTAAACTTAAAACCTAAATCTTCAAACTACACAGAAAATTGAAATTTGAGGGCTGAGGCTGAAAGGCAAAAGCAAATTGAAATTGACGAACAAGAAAGGAAGAATGTCTATTAATAGCCCTGTGAATCCATATCTTTGATATTGTTAGGTAAATCATTCCCAATAATGCATTAATGTAGGAGTGTGGGAAATTACTAATATAGTTAGTGGTCACTATACTAATAACTGCAGTTTGTACTAGTATAATTTTGGAAACCGTGCGAATTGCATGATGGCTAAAGAATGTCACTTTCACTCTGACAAGACATTCATTTCGATAAAACATGCTTGAGATAAAACTATAGCCATTGATCTACATCAATCAACGGTCTCGAATAATACATTTATAAATTAGGGTTCTAAATAAATAGGTTTAAGGTACGTGTCGATGGTATCAATGCTTATAGTTGATAGTACAATGTACATACCATGTGCAGTTGCCAAATGTACATACCACTTGCAGTTTCCAGTGACAGCAGACAACTCCGCTACCAAAGAGGTGATATTAACTCAATGTGATTGGTAGTCCAGAAATTTTAATTATTAGATGTTTTATGAATTGCCATTTGACATTTGCTAATTTTAGATTTTAGTTTTAGTTTAAAGTTTAAAGAATAACTACTTTAAAATTTCACAATTCGGCAGTCGCGTAGTGACACATGTGATATGATACATGCAAAAGTTAAGTTATATTACTGTTAGATAAATAACATGTTGTCATACATTAACAATTTAACATTTGTTTGGTTCATTTTCAATTTCACAAATTATAAAATCACATATGTCACGACTCACACATACACATTTTACAATTAAATCCATAAAAATAAACTGAAATGAAGTTGCAAACTTTTCATTAATATTTTCTATAAATTTACAATATTTAGAATTTCAGAATTGGAGACTTTCACTTGAAGTCCTTACAAAACTTTAAAGACAAAACTTACTATAGTGAAAATTTCAAAATTTTCAGGCAGAGGCCATAGGGACACAACACTAAGGATTTTCCCCTCCATCTAAGTAGAACTTTCCAGAGACGACAAGCTCTACGAATTCATACAACCATCCGTAGTCCACCAAGTCATCCAATAGAAACCATTTGCAAAGAAAATCCCTACCAATCTGAGCCCATTTCCTATGGCACGTCAACTGCTGAACATTCAGGTTCAAAAGAAAAGGTTGAATATCCACATCTTCGTCTAACTCGAAAAGCTTGCATATATAACTTGCCCAAGGGATCCCCCCTAATTTTTCATAAACAACAACCTCGACAACGTCACCCAGGAATTCAGGTTTGAATAGCTTCCTTGACAGAAGGAGCATATCCACCTTCTCTCCCCCGAGGTCCAAAAGAGATGCCAAAAAATGGGACGTAATGTCTGTGCTAACTTGGTACCTATCGACATTTTCCAAAATTTGACAGCCCAACGCCATCCTCACAGCCTCATTTGTGAAGGCTCCAAACTCCTTGCAAACTGATTCAAGGGTTTGGTTTGAGACCGAGCCCAAAAAGGCCTTCTATTTCTCTGTAGACGTGCTTATCAAACGGATAGGAGTGTCCATCTTTAAAAAACAACTACCACAATATCTGAAATTATACTAATACAACCTAAATACCAAAACTAGAGGCAATCTTTCAAGCACTAGCATTGAAGAAGAAGGAAGTGCAGATCATCTATAAATAGCCCTTAATTCTTTCTCTAACCTAATTAATTCATTTGTCCTTCAAAATTCTATAAATCTTTCATATTAAAAGCATGAGTGTGTGAAATTAGAAATAGCCAGATTTAGTGTCAGTGATAAAACATTTCTTTTATTAACAACAATTGTGATACATTATCAACCGTCCACCTAAACAGATGTAAGACTTGATACGTGTAAATAATTATGTCATTATGTGATGTTGCATTAATTAGATAATAGTTATGGTGCAGATTAATTAAACTTCAGTCATTCATCTAGGATCATCAAACGGTCTCAAATAAGACATTTAACATTATAAAATGATGGATGTTACTATTAGGTTGTGTGTCGATGTAAATTTTTGTGCTTATGGATACCAACATGTCTTTAATCTGCAAACAAGTTATTAGTTGGCGTTGGCCCACATGACGCATTGACAAGTCCCATCTTTTGAAAATCGCCAATCAAATATTTATTTTTCCCATACTTAATGATAGATTAGCCAAAAAATATATATTTTCAAAAGGCACATAAAATTTGCCAGCACAATTATTTTTTCACCCTCCAACCAAAAATCATTCACCTCATATATTATAATGTATTTACTTCAAAAGAAAAAAATTTGCCTCACACAATATATATTTTCCCCACATTAATGTATTATTTGCCAGGATTTTATGGAATTTTCATTGGGTAGGGAAAAATTTGCCTTCACCTTTATATTATTTTTCTAATTTGGAAAAAAAAAATTCCATCATCAAGAAAAAATTTCCCCTAAATTAATGTGTGATTCTCCAGGATTTTACACTTTTTCCTAGGAGGGGGTTTCTTAAAGTTATCCCTGCTCATGACCATAGGATTTTAGCTAAACTGTTTGCTAGAACCTTTCGTGATAAGGCTTTGCAATGATATTTTTCTTTACCTCCTTATTCCGTTGATTCGTTTCCTAAACTTGCTAACACCTTCATTCAATAATTTCAAAATAACATTGGTCTGCAAGTTTCCTTAACTGATTTAATGTATTGTAAACAAAACATTAAGGAAAAATTGACTGATTTCATAGGTGGATTTAAGCATTTGTATGCTCATATTTCTTATAATGTTCCTGATATTGATATTCAACATGTGCTTATTTCAAATTTACAAAAGGATATTAGAGATAAGATTCTACTTACTGAATTTACCTCTTTTCAACAACTTTGTGCAGCACTTCATCATTATCAATTACAAGTGAGTCAATTTGAGAGAAACACTCCAATGACTCATGTTCCAGTTGGTAAGAGTGACAATGCTCCTAATCCTAATAAATTTCAGAAACCTAACAACTACATCAAGATTAATAAACAAATGAATGTGGTTGCTGATCAAGTTGTTGTTGCATCACACAATGTCACTTCTGCATCCATTGCTTTTTGTATGACTCGTACGTTTACTCCTCTCTCTGAATCTTTAAATTCTATTATGACTAGGTTTTTAAGTGCTAATATGATTACCTTTCCTCCTCTTTGACCTTGACTTCCTACTACTATAGCTTCAAAATCCTTTGATTCCAAAGCTTTATGCCAATACCATCACCAGAATGGCCATGATACTTAAAAATGTTATTCTCTAAAGCATAAGGTTCAAGACTTAATTGATTCCATTGCCTTGTTTGTTGATAATTTTGATGGTAATGGGAACAAATATGTCTCTCCTCCTAATCATAACCTTCAAATCTACATGAATCCTCTACCTACACATGATACTAACACTATCGCTCAACCATCTTCTGTGGATATCATTTACAATTAAAAGATGGATGATCTTAATCACATTTTTAATCATGTGGAGAGCATTGTTGTATCTCAACCTATTGTTCAAGATCCTTCACCTCCACCTCAACTTCCAATTTTACCTAAACCTCAGAAGTAAACTAAGGATAAGCGACCTTGGGAACTTTCAATTACCTTTAATGATTATGAGACCATTAAGGCTCCCAATGGTCCCCTTTTTATTTATGCAAGGACTTCTAAGATACCTACGAGTGGTTGTCTTGTTGATCCCACATCTTTAAGCAATTTTATTACTAAGGAAAATCTTTTTATGAAAGGCCTACAACATGATTGTTATGATCCATTGGATGCATGGATCCAAACTTGTAATGGATTTCTCTATCCTACACTTGGTTCTATTAACTTTCCCATTGAACTATGTGGCAAGGTTGTAGATACTACCTTCATTATTGTTCCTACATCTGATCAATTTCAAGTCAAATTTGGTTTGCCTTGGATAACTGCTATGCATCCTATTGCTTCTCCTATTCATAAATGTCTTAAGTTCATTCATAATGGGGAAGTAAAACCTATTAATCATAGTCTATATCAACCTTCTAGGCCTAGATATTGTGCTACTCTTGACTTCTTTTGGCCCTCATTACCTAATTCATGTCCTCCTCACCCTGACAACCTTTTTTTCTCATATTAAGCCTATAAACATCGCAAGATTGTTGAGTTAAGCATGCCTCAGATAGATCTTAACTATGGTATTTTTCCCACTCCTTTAACCATTACTACTAACTCTATTAATCAACCTCCTAGTGTTTCTTCTCAGCCTACTGTGAATCCTATCAATCCTCCTACATAACCTGTGAAGGAATCAGTGGTTATTCCTCCTAGTTCTCCACATGTGTCAAACATATCAAAATGTAATAAATCTGCTAATGAATGTTGTAAGAAGCGTAGAGCTAATGCTAGGGCCCGTGCTTCTCTTCTTCAAAATTCTTTATCTTCTTTCAATCAACCCATGCCTGATGTGTTGGAAGAAGTCAATATTCATAATGATGTTAAGATGAATGAGTATAATGATCCTATTCGCATCTTAGATCCCATTTTAATTAATCTTGATGAGGAGGATACTTTAGATAATCCTATTGATCTTAGTGATGAATATGAGACCATTGATCTTGACACTGATTTACCTCATATGCTTTCAACTCAATTAACAATAACACCTAGTATCAAGCAACATGATTATCAAGAGGATCCTTGTTGGAACTGGCTATTATTTCTACTGTATTGGATATAGTCCCTCTTGTGAGTTTCCCACCTTCCCTAAATGATATAAATTGAGATGGGGAGGGTAGGCAATGCGCCTGGTTGGCTTATCCTTTATGGTAGTCATTTTTGTGTTTGCATGTTGTACTATGCTTCTCCTGTAATGTGTTTGCTAAATGTTTTGTTTGACTCTTTTATACGACCCTTGTTACTTTGTGGTGCAAGGTTATAAAGGAATCAAACCCATTGTTCAATTCCTCTATATGTATCTCCATTCTTCTATTTGGTGTTTTCATGTTATGTTGTACCTATGCTATTATTCATAAAAAATTTCCTTGTATAGTCTACTTGGATCTGCGACATGGTAGCACTGATTCTTTTTAGTCTCCATGTTGTGATTCAAAAAGATTCTTCTTCGTAACTCTTGAATTTTCTTTCCTCCATTGTGATTGTAGTTCTACTTTCTTTAGGGAATGATGTCAATTCATTTTCAATAATATCATATTTATATGTACATGTTATCTTATGATCATACTGACCCCACAGTAGGTAGATCGCTTTTGTGTTCTTTGTATGTTTATGTGATATTTCCCTTGATTTGTCTTCATTTGGGGGCATCTCGTAGTGGAAACATAATAAGTAGAGTTGTTTATGTTTCTATCAAATCCATTGCTACTGTTAAAGTGTTAGCAATGACTTTCACATGGGGGCATACGCTCTATTCACCTTTTTCACACACGCACATTCAAAATATTTTCAAAACTTAAAACTTTTTCCCTTTATGGGTTAAAGACTAATCCTTAAAGCATGGACATTTTACTTTTTAGGTTCTCTTGATCCCTCTAGTTTAAATTTACATGGATCCCTTGATCCCTCCATTTTCAATATACAATGTTTGATCCCTTAAGGTAGGAAGGTGTCCTTAAGAATGGATCTCCTTGATGGGTTGACTAGTGAGTAGCCACATTCACTAGGCAGTTCAACTCCATCTTTCCAATTATACCTTTTCCTTGTATGGTTCACAAAGGGACATAGGTTCTCATTGGGCGAGCTAACCATACCCTCTCTCTCTCCTTAACTAGTGATGTCTCTCTTATCATGATCTTAGGGTTGATAAATACTTAAGTCCCTTGGGAGCTTGAGTATTTCTTTGTCCCTTATAACTCCAATAAGATTATCTATTCTTTATGATCTCCTTTACCAAGAGTTTGTATTGAGTCCATACTCTTGCTAAAGTGGGGGCTAAATGTATAGTAGAAAAATGCAATCACTTCCATGGTAAACTGGTTTAGCCTTCCGGGTAAGTGGTTTGGGGTCATGTCAAGCCCCTTTAATGGGTTCCTGACTTTCATCTGGCTTTATCCCCCTATTCTGCCCTATTTCCACTCTTTCCAACCTATTTCTAGCAACCCAGACTGAGAAATTGGGACTTTGGCCTTAAGGTCAAGGTCGACCTTTCTGGGTCAAGGTCAACCTCGACCTTGACCTAGGTCACAATCAACCTTTTTCAGGTCTGCAGCCCAAATTCCATAATTTTAGGGTTTCTGGATGTCGGTCTTTGGAAAAAGTTAATTCTCGCTTCCAGGTCGGTTGTTTTAGACTTCGGGACAACAAATCCTAAATTATATTTAACATAGGTCCTCTTCTAGGGGCATGGGTCCAATTAGAATTTAATTCTCCTATGTTGGCCTCTCTATAAGATTGTGCCCTAATTTCATATAAAAGGAAGCTTTCTCCTCTCATTTTCTCTAAGCATCAAGAAGCAAAAAGCATAATCAAGAATCATAAAAATTTCAAGACTTGAAGAGAAAATTCCAGAGGTGAAAGAGAAAGATTTGAAGCAAGCCAAGTAGCCATTGAATTATTCATCTATTCTCAAGCACTTCTCAAGCATCCATTTTCATCTAGGAGATCCATTGGTGGTCATTGAAGGAATCAAACTCCATGGAGCCCTCTTGTTGAAGATTTATCCATCCACATTCCTCCAAGCCTCTTCCAATTCAAGAACCCATTCAAGATTGGTGTTGAATATCTACAAGAAATTGATTGAAGACATCCAACATTATACATTCATTTGGTGCATCCATACTTGTGGATTCAAGGATTTGAATCCTCCACAAGGACTTTTATATGAGCAAGGTGAATTATTTCATTTACTTTGTTTATTTCTGCAATTTCAATTATATATTTGAGGTTGAGTCCAAAACCAGGGTTTGACTAAGGAAAAACCCTCCCCCAAAAAACAAACCCCTTTTTCTTGCAGGTACAAATTTGGAACAACAAATCTGGACAGAGATTCGGATACCCTTTTCGGAAAACGTCTGGGATCCAAAAATAGAATTTCAATCTGAGACTTTTTAGGTCAATTGTGACCTAGGGAACAATTGGAAATTCTGGCAAATGGTGACATTGACTTGAGGGTACAAATTGGAATTTTCTCAGAACAGAAAAATATTTATGGGTTTTGTCCATCTCTGCATTTCTATTCCAGATCTGGTCTTGGATTTTCCAGAAACTCAACATAGGCTTCAGAAAATAGCATTCTTTGATTTGAAATATTTTAAGGTTAGTAAATGTCTCCTATTCAATTCAATTAAGTTCATCAATCTATCTAAATCTAAAATACATTTCAAATTAAAAAATCAAATCTGGGTACTTAAGATCTTCCTTCCTTATTCTTATTTCTAAATGATTGATTAATTTATGCATTGATCCTTCCTTTGGGGTTAATCAACTTGGATCTTTCATTTACATATCCAAGGATAGAAGGAGAGCATCTTATTTACCCCCTTAACATATTCAAATGTAAGGTATTTTATGTTAAATGAATCCACACAACACACATACATTTTTATACCTTACAAAAGCATAACCCAATGGTCCATGTGCGAGTTCCCCACCATAACAGTATACATATGGAATATATGGAATAAATACTCTCTCTATGATAGGATGACACACTTCTATGTACTTGTAAGCCCAAATCTGCAATAATGTGATATCACTACTTATAGATAATCCTCCTTTGTATGATACCTAATGCAGATGGTAGTATACTATGACCAACATGCATGGACCCCATGCGCACATTATCACATTCATGATCATCCTCTCGAGAACTCTCCCCAACCAATAGGTAATCTATGTCCTCACATGTCTAGCACTAGCAATCCTACAATCACACAGCATAATACTGCAACTAATCTGTCATGTTGCCCAAGCAGTGTCTCCCATCAGATCTCATAGTCTCTGATGTCTAGATCCTCATCATCACAATCAAATAGTTTATGCAGCATTATTCTCCTTGTATCCATATCATAATCTACAAGCTCACCATGTATGGGGATCCTAAGGATGTGTCATACATCCTCCAATGTCACTTTATCCTCACATGTCAGTAGATGAAGTGAACTCATCTTTGAATGTCACCACTCCACCAATGTTGTGATCAACATCCTATTTTCCCTAATATTGGGCATATAGGTGATGTAATTTAACCCTAATGATGTTATGATCTATCTCTCATATTCATTCATTCTATGCCTCAGATCTAGGCATGTCAGTCTTCTCTCTCATGTCTACAGCAAGGGAAGCTCCCATGTGCTTACCATGCAACTTTGGTCAACTTTTTGTTATTTCATGTTGCTTGTTGATCAATTTTGACCACCTTTGACCATGTTGAATCATGTTTGACCTAGGTTTGGACCTTCCCTAGGGTTTTGACCATGTTTTGACTATTTCAGAGCTTTTGGGCACTATTTTGCCTCGAAATGTAGTTTGCCTAACCAACTGCGTAGTTTGTCTAACCAAGTGCGGTCAGGACGACACTTGGCATGCCCAAGTGTGGTCATAGTGGCACTTGGGTGTGTTTTTTGTGCACTTGGGGCATTGGGACCCAAAAATGCCCCTTTAACCTCCTATTTGACCCTGACATGACTCCCTAGACACCTCGAAGGATGTGAAAAACATTAAAATCACTAAGAGGCTCATATGTACTCACCCCTGGTCCTCTGTCCTCTAATTGTCAGTAGCTCTGCACTCATTCCCCGTGATGATTCTCTATTGGCACCCGATCCATTCTCCTAGCTCCAGAGCTCTAATTCTTCTAAAAGTGAGAGTGAAAATGACCTCCAAACTCCTCTCCAAGCCTTTTTGTAGCCTCTTGGTTGCCTAAATGGACATGCACCACTAGCCTTTTGTGTTTGTCGCGATGTTTTTAGCACTCCGAACCTCATATATTTTATGTTTGACCTCCTTTTTTTGATCTGTTTGTTGTTGTGGATATATATCATCATTGTCAACAAATTGACCTATCACTTTTAGTTTTTGGTCAATTTCTCAATGGGGCATCCATGTATCCTATTGTCACTGGGGCATGTTTTAATGTGATTTCCTTCAATTTTGTTATAGGAGCACCTAAGCTTTGGAAGCCTACCAAGGGGGTTACTTGGAGACCTAATGAAGATAAAAGATCTAAGACATCACTAAATGTGAATTGGGATGTCCTTAATCCTTTAATGGCAATTTGTTATGAACAATGCAATAAAAATGTAATATGTCCTAGAAGTCCTAGTAAAGGACTTAGGACTAAATTTGATATAAGGGTGGCCAATAGTGAAAATTGGGGTCTAAGTTGATTATATGGGGTTAATTAGGTCCTATAAGTAATTAGGAATCAAATCTATGAATTTTGAATAAGTTTTAAGCAATTAAAATACCAAAAACACAAGTTAATAATTTAAATATTTGAATATTAATGGCTAGTTGTGTTTTGGTGGGAAAATGAGTTTAGGAGTTTTAAACATGTTTTAATCACTTCCAACCACTTGGGATTGTTTTTGGAAGTTAGAAACGTTATTATAAACCTCCATGAATGTTTGGAGAAGGAGGGTACGATTGGAGAAGGGATTGTACGGCATGTAGGCTGCAAATGTAATAAAATTCATAAGTTTCTTGCATATCTTGAGTTTTTATTGTATTTATTTCATATTTTGATCATAGAAATGTATTATGGAATGTTTAAAATGTTTTTTTGACCCATTTATGAAGAGTTTCATTTTGAAGTTTTCATTCATATAGTCACAGTGCTAGAAAGTGTTATTTTCACATTGTTTTCTTAAGCAAAATGGTGTAACCATCCCCTTTCTATTCTAACTGTGACTTGGGGATGGATTTTTGACATGTACCATATGTAATTATGCATAATAATACAGGAATAAGACAAAGAATGTAGGTGATCATCCATTTGGGCAAGTTGGAGTGCTTGGGTGCATGAAAATGCAGTAAAAATGATGTCATAAGTGTAGCAACGGAAGATCTAACTTAAGGAGGGAGTGTTTTTATACATTTAAAATAAGTAGTGAATCCTGAAGGAGGAGTTCTAGAAGTGAGTGGAAGGGTAAAAACTAAAAGGCCCTAGTTTTTGGAGCAATTTGGTGAGGGTATGTTAGAAACTCCATAGGGAAACTTGATTCTGGAAAAATACTCTGATAATATTTGGTTTTCAACCATTATAAGACTCTTTACCAAGTGGCATAAAGGGGTAGTAAATAGAAATGGTATTTCCTTTGTAAATCCATGCAATCAACCCTCTTGCAAAACTGAGGACAGACATGTTTTGGGACAGTTGGTCGAAAGTAATCATATCTAAGTTCTTGATATGTTGTTTAAGGGGATAATGGGTTTTTATAACCCTATCTAGTTCATAAATTTGTTTGGAATAATATGGAGTTAAGTGGCAAATTAGGTCATTGTGGGGTTACAAGAGCCTAGGCCTAATAAGAGGGATTTAAAGATGAGAGTGTTGGGTGGCATTTCTGACCTTATAAACTTTTGAAACCATTTGTAACAAACCTAAAGAATTACTTGGAACCATTTTGGGCATTGGGTAAATTCTTGGTTGGATTTTGGGACCCTTGGAGCCTTTGGTGTACTTGGTCTTTAGGAGAGTTTGGGAACCTTGTATTTCCCTTATAATTATATCTTTTCTTTGCAACCTTGATCAAATCAATAACCACCCTACACATCTGCATCAAATTTTCTTTGACAGAACACTCATAGCCATATTGTATCAAAGAGGGGCAAAATGTAGACGCTAAAAAATGGTTCAAGCCTGCTAGTCTAAGTGTTTAACATTTTTGGCATTACAATTGAAACATTTTTTGCATTATAATTATTCCTCTATGTTGTGCATATGGTTTTCACTATATATAAAAAATGTGTCTTTCGTCATTAATTGAATATTTTGAATTGTTCAATTAATTTCTAATATTTATGTCCTCTTGGCCAAATTGATCATTTCCTAATGGATCCCAATCAATCCTACATCTTCCTAAACCAATCCTATTTGATCCTAAACATTCCTAAACTATATCAAATCATCCTAAATCAATTCAAATAAGTCCTAATCAGTCCAATTTCATTTTGGATTCATTCTAATCATTCTAGGGCATTGTCCAAGATCATCGATGCCTAATCAAATCACTTTCAAACCGATCAAATCGTATTGAAATCTGGTCAATATTGTCATCAATGATCCAATCTCATGATCCTAGGGCATTTTCCAAGTTCATCAATGCCTCATATCTTTTCATCATCCATTTGATAGTGTTGTCTAAGTTCATCAATGTTATCGTTATCAATCTATCATCATCAATTCAATAGAATCGTCCAAGTTCATCAATGCTTTTCCAGATCATCATTATTTTAGGAGAATCTTCCAAGTTCATTAATGTCTACTTATCTTTATCAATCCTCTGGCATCATCAAAGTTTATTGATGTTATTTCATCATTATTTTGGAAGCATTGTCCAAGTTCATCAATGCCTCATTTTTTCCTAAACTATTTTGAAACCATCAGAATTGTTCCTAATCCTTATCAATATCATCAAAATAAATTCAATTACACATTAATACCTTTGATTCGTCCAATGATCCTCTAATGTCTCCTCTTGGGATGAATGGCCTATGATTTATCCCTAGCTTTTATGAATAAATTATATTTATTCATTCCTTATCCTAAGTCTGTACAATTAATTAATTGGCTGATTTATAGTTTACGAAATTTAGAGTTTCATAAATGTTAATTTCCCATTTGTGAGTAATATTGCATTTCTTAAATGTATTAATTCTCATAAATCCGCCTCATCTATCCCCTTCCTATTTTCTAGCCTCCATCTCCTATTAATTAGCTTCACCTCTTACACCTTCTCTACACATTCCTTGCATCTTTTCATCCACTAATTTGGCCTTCATTGTGTCATAATTTGTCATAATAATGACATTTTTCCCTCTCAATTTTACCAAGTGTCACAATCAATGCAAATTCCCAATTTGCACATTCAAGTTGCTAATTTTGTAATTTGGTCTCTCATCTCTATAAATTGAGATCATTATGCCTTCATTTTCTAACCATGACCCTACTATTCTATTTATCACTTTGCTTTCAACTTGTGAGTGCATTTTGTCAAGGCAAAAGAGCAACATCAATCCATTTTAATGGAGAAGAAAAGAGAACAATTGAGCTTTAATTGAAGGTTTTTTTTTAATGTTATTTGCATATGTATTGAACTCTCATTTCAGTGGCTTTATTGGTAGATTAGAGATTTTTTCATATTGTTAGAGGTTTTTTGATTTCCTTGATATGATTCCTAACCCATTTTCTTGTCTTACACATAGAGATTTTCAATGTTCAGAAGGATCTAGCAAGAGTGTGGGAAAATATAATCTTGTGGCATATGAGGAGCGAGCTGTGAATGAACTTGAGGAAAATATGGCAGAAGCTAAGATGGGAGAATATCTTATGCTTAGGAGAATCATGTTGAGTAAGAAGGAAGTTGAACCTATTCAAAGGAGGAATTTGTTTAGGACTGTCTGAAAATCAAGAGGTAAATGTTGTAAGGTTGTTATGGACTGTGGTAGTACTGATAATTTGGTCTCAGAATAGATGGTACAAAAGTTTAGATTGAAGAGGTTTAAACATCCTTGTCCTTATGGGATAAACTGGTTTTCAGATGTACAAATGGTGGAGGTGAAAGAAAAGTGTTTGGTGAGCTTCAAAATTGGACCTTACAAAGATGAGGTGTTGTGTGATCTGGTACCTATGAGTGCTTGTCATTTTTTTTGGGTAAGACCTTGGCAATTTGATAGAGGATATATTCATGATTGTAGAATAAATTTGGTCACAATAGAGAAGGATGGACATAAGTTTACTTTGGTTCCCTTGAAGGAGGTAGAGGGGAGAAGTGAAAGGAATATGAGAATTGTAAAGAGTTGTTTTTCAGAGAAGATGAATATAGAGGTTGATATGGACCTGAAGAAGGATCTTGAAGGAAGATCAGAGAAAAATTTGGTATCAGACTATAAGAAGGGTAAAGTGAAGGAGTAGAAGACCTTGGTTTCTGATCAGATGAAGGCTTCTGGAAGAGGTAATTTAGTCTTGCAAAATAAAAGAGGAAGTGGTCATAATTTTGATGTTAATAGGAGGTATGAAAAAGGGAGTACAAAGATGAGTAAGTTGATGGATTTGAAAGAGAGAAGAGCAGGAGTGCAGAGACAGAGAGTTGCATATAAAGAACACATCTGGATCAAGAATGAGCGTGTGATTTATGTCTTGAATCTTGTCAAATGTTCATCATTTTCTCTTATGGAACATTTTCTTCTCACCACGGGTATCTGATGCATGAGCATCATTGGGTCATTGGCATTCTTGAATCACCCTAAAATATTTCCCTTTTAGATTGTTCTTAGTTTTGTTTCAGTTAGCAGTTATGTGTTTCTTGTTGTGTTCCTTGGTTTTAGATCATTTGTTTTTGCGAACCTGAGGTTTTGTTCTAGACATCATGTTTTACCTATTTGTGGGTTCGTACCTAACTTGGATAATTCATTGTGGAGATATTAAAGATTCATGGTTAGTTCTTTGTGTTCTTCATATTCTAACGGTAAGTTGGAGTTTTCTAATTGTGCAAATCAATTCCCGATCGATGAATCTTGGTGACTCATCTCCCGATGTTCTTGGATCTTTGGTCGATGTCTCTCTTGGATCACGCATCATTTATACATCTTGGCATTGAGATATTTATAATTTGGGCCCTAACCTATATTTGTTGTATTATGTTTTCTTATTCTTGTAAAATGTAATTGATCTAGCTGACATATGATTTGTGAAGGCTCTATATATTAAGGCTCCTAATTTTTTTTTGGTAGTAGTTAGAGGAGTTCTTAGGAAGATAACCTTGGAGGTTAGCATTAGGGTTTAGATATATATTTTTGTTTTATTCAGGAATGTATACCAAAAGTTTGTAATCTACATGTTGTAAGCCAAAAGGGATGTAAATAATTGATTCTATGATAATGCAAAGATTTGTTCTAACATGTTGATTATCTATTCTTGATTTTGAATTATTTATTTCCATTGTGTTGAATCTTACTGCATGGTTGGACCATCTCCATTTGGAAAAATCATGCCATGACTGCGTCATTCTATTAGGGCCTTATCCCCCACCTAAACATCCTCCCAAAATCTGATTCCCCCCCCCCCCATCCCAATCCTCCATTTCAAACCCTCCTTGATAATATTTTGACCCTTGAGGATGTTATTCCATATTTTTGACCCTAGGGGTTGACCATTTGAGGAGATTATTCTGTGGAAATTATCAAAGTTAAGGCATTTAGCCCTCACGAAGTTGCATCAATCTTCCTTTTCAAGGGCAAGCTTCAAACCCAATTTCGCTACTAGTGCCTTATTTAGGATTTATAACTTCCTTATCCCAAGTCTACCTTGGTATTTTGGTTTGCACATAGTGTTCCAATTAACCAAAGCCAATCTCCACTTTTCTTCCACTCTAGTCCAAAGAAACAATCTTTGAATTCTTTCCAGCTTCTCGGCCATGTTACTTGATATTTTAAATAGGGTGAGGAAGCAAACAAGGATACCTTGTAAGGAGGCAATAAGAAGCTACAATTTACTAGCACTGCTTAATAGCTTTTCTTTCTAGCCAACCAATTTCTTCTACATTCTTTCTAGTATGGTGTTTCAATAGGCCAGAGTAACATGGGTGCAAGCACAAAGTTGAGTGCCAATTCCGCGGAAGTCCGCGGCCAAAAAAAATTTGCAACCAGAAACGGGCACCCGTTTTTTAAAAAACGGGTGCCCGTTATGGTTCGGGTGCCCGAGCCGT
>MU227747.1:3506090-3532358 GCA_018584345.1 Thuja plicata
GTTAGATGACTGAATGGATCAAGGATCCAAAAATATGTAATAAGTCCTACTTGTGAGACTAGGAGACACTAGGTGTTGTTATAAACCTTGTTGTCTACCTTAGTCAAAATTTGGACAATTAAGGGCAGGATGGATTAGCTTAGGCTAGAATAATTAGGGAGGAGTTTAAAATGTTCATATACCTTCCCTAAGGTCATTAGTAGAGTCTAGGAGGAACAATTTGCTAGAGTTGACAACATTTGTTAAAAGTTATCAATGTTGTCATTTTGCAAATGCAACTTTTGAAAAGTTGTTGCAATTTTAGAATTCCAATGTTCACAACCACTTTGTTTAGTTGGAACTATTTGGAAATTGTATTAAAAGGTTGAAAAACCGTACTCCAAGGTTGGAGTTAACCTATCCTAAACAAATAAATTTTAGATCAATAAAAATACCCAATTTTTTTTGCAATTATCGTTGTTTTCAACATAGTACGGGTCTGTACGGATCCATATGATCAAATGATTGATACTAGAAGGTAGTCTGGTGAATTTCCTAAATAGTTCAAGTGGTCTAAGGTCTTTAAGTGAAGGGAAATGACAGATATTTCCTTTAGATCACAAACGTGTCGCAGACAGGCCCTAACTAGGGTTTCAAGAAAGAAATCCTCATTCCCAGAGATTCCACCATGGGAAAAATTTGAGCCTTGGTGGAAAGAAAGGTTTGAGGATGCACCATAATAATTTTGAGGTCTTGCATCTGGAGGATGTCGCTAGTGAGAGGAAATTTTAAACCCTATGGACATGCATCTCTATGTGACTGTCCAGAATTCTGCAAATAAGCCACAACTCGGCCCTGGGATGGAATGAAGATTTGAAATCAAGGAATTGGTAGTTTCTCATGTTCCTACACATGCCCCAATTGGTTTGGTGGTGAATTAAATCCATTAAAGGACACTTGCTTTGTTAATGAAGACCTGATTGTTCTTTAGGCCTATAAGAGAATTTGAACATTTGAAGAGTTGGGTGATTGGCCATAGATCCTAACTTGGAGGGTGTTGAGATTGAAAGGTTTGCAACCTATAAAAGTGTCAAGAGACTTAAAGTGAAAAACTTGTAAGTAAATTTTTGTCTGCATTTCCTATTTGGTCCTTGTATTCGTTTGTAGACTTGGGTGGCTTGTAGGTGTCCTAGAGGTGATTGGGTGTAGGATTTGTCTTCAACATAATTTGAACAAGGTGTGTAGCCTTTGTTGAACCCTTGTTCCATCCCTGAAGTGTTGGGTTAAGGTTGTGGTGTGACAGTACCTTGAGGGTACTTTAGACTATTGAAAATATTAGTCTTGTATGTGGGTTTTGGGAACTTTGTAAGAGCCTTGAATTGTAGTGTTGTGGGAAGGGTCTTTGAACCTTTTTTAATCCATTTTGATATTCTAATGAAATATATAATTGATGCAGCATGTTTCATGCTTGTTAGTGAACATTGGATAGGGGAAGAACCCTTAATTTACCTCTTAGATACTCAAAATAATCCTTAGGTAGTGGATTTGTAAAGATATCAACCAATTGTTCCTTTGAATTCACATATTCCAACTTCACATTATTCTCTTAAACTTGTTCTCTCAAGTAGTGATACTTGATAGAAATGTGCTTGGTCTTTGAATGCATAATTGGTTTCTTTGATATGTTAATAGCACTTGTATTATCATAAAAAATAGTAATCAGATATGTGATCTCTTCTTTCATACCTTCAAGTAATTGCTTAATCCATACTATGTTTGCACAATTCATAACATCAACAACATATTCAGCCTTGACAGCAAACTGTGAAATACAACTTTGTTTCTTGCTCAACCATGTAACCAATCTTTCTCCTAGAAAGAATGCTCCTCCACTATTAATTTTTTTGTCATCAACATTTCCAGCCTAATCTGCATCAGTGTATACCTGCAAATCATAAGTACCTTCTTTCTTGTATAGTAACCCAAACTCTTCTGTGCCTTTCAGGTATCTCAAAGTTCTTTTTTCTTTTGCAGACATATGTGTTTCCTTCGGATTAGAAGAAAATCTTGTAATAATTCCAACAACATGTGGTATTTCAGGTCTGTTGTGAACAACATACTACAATTTACCAATCATAGATTGGTAAAGAGTATTATTTGATCGAACAAGTCATCGATCCTTCACAAAGGATATCATTTCTTCACCATCACCTTATTCAACTGTCGATATACAATGCACAAATGCAAGGACCCATCCTTCTTCTTTACAAAGATGATGCATGCACCCCAAGGAGATACACCAAGACAAAATATGGCCCTTGGCCAACAACTCCTCTAACTACAACCAGAGTTCACTCAACTCCTAAGTATTCATGTAGTAAGGTGCCCGAGAAATAGGCTCCGCTCCAGGAATGAGATCGATATGAAAATCTATGTCATGCTGAGTGCATTATTGTTGCACATGAGGAATTCTTTGAAACAAATCTATATATGAGGGAATTATTGTTGCACATTAGGTCATCCATTCAGTGACGTCAGGTAGCTCTTCTAAGATGATGATAAAGCTAGACATGAAAAAAACCTATGATGCAGTGAACTTTTACTTTCTTTTACAATTTTTACTCAAATTTGGCTTTAGCAAAGAATAGATAGAATGGATTAGAAGTTTTTTAAGCACCCCTAGATTTTCTGTTTTGGTTAATGGAATCCCTCAGGGCTTCTTTTATTCCAACAAAGGCATTCGCCAAGGTGACCCTTTGTCACCTTTTATTTTTTTTAATGGCTGAAGCTCTAGAGAGGTTAATCTAAAAGAAGCGGATAGACAGACAATGGAAGGGCATCAAAGTTGCATAAGGGATTGACCCTCTTTCACATCTCTAATTTTTATATGACACTTACTTAATGGGGGATGATAGCACACTTGAAGCAAGGGTAATAAAATCCACTCTAGATAAATACAGTCGGGCTTCAGGCCAAAACATTAACTGGAACAAATCTGAAGTTTATTTCGTCAACACTGATAGATAGGTTCAAAGAAATAATTGTAGGACACTAGGGATGCGGGTTGGCTCCCTTCCAGAAAACTTTCTTAGGGTTCCTCTTTTTGGGGGGGCGTCAAAGCCATCTCTATGGAAGGGCTTAGTGGAGAGTTGCTTTAAGAAAATGGAGGGTTGGAAGAGCAAATGGTTGACTTCAGCTGGCAGAATTCTCATGCTAAAGTCAGTAATTTCTGCTATCCCGATCATTTGAATGATGTGCATGAAAATCCCAAGGAAATTGATCAATACAATTGGACAAAAAATGTGGAAATATTTCTAGAATTGATCTCAAGATGAAGACAAATGGTCCCTATTAGCATGGAAGGAAATTTGCAAGGAAACAAGTGGTGGGAGTGCTGGAATTAGAGATTGAAAAATGATGAATGTTGCCCTTGGAGCTAAGCTAGTTTGGCCTATATACACTTCCCCCAATCTTCTCTGGGTGAAAGTAGTGAAGGCCAAGTATTTGGACAACATGCAAGATGACCAAATTCTCACAATTAGGTATTCCCCCCACGGGATCGACTATCTAGAACTTTATTTTGGATTGCACATCAGCCATCACAAACCAAATCTCTTGGCAGTTGGGCAATGGACTCAGGGCAAATTCTGGGACGACTCATGTCTAGGCCTCCTGGCCCTCAAAGAAAATGTTGAGCTGCATGATTTAAGAAATTTCTTCTCACAGACGTTGGGTGAAAAAGTTTGTAATTAAATGGAAAGAACACAGGGGATTGGAGGTTTGGAATGGGGTTGGAAATCCTTAGAAGGATTAGAACGTAGTCCCTAGTAGAAGGAGATGATGAAAGTTATTTTTAGAACAAACAAGTTTTTATCACCAATAAAGAGGACAAGCTTGTATGGTGTGTTGCCAAAAGTGGAAAATACTCAGTTAAAGTGGGCTATCAGCTCATAGACAGGTGGGAGGAACTTGGGGAGTGGCCTTTCAAGATCTTTTGGGGAAAGGATTGCTTGCCTAAAGTTGGTTCCTTTGCTTGGCTAGAAACTAGAGGTAGAATTCTTACTGGAGAAAGGAGAAAAAGATTTGGTTTCCAAGGTCCTATTAGGTGCGTGCTATGTGAAGAGGTAGAAGAGAATGTGGATCATCTCCTTTTAAATTGTAAAGTGACTAGGAAATGATGGGAGATCGTATTGGGTAAACTGGGATGGCAGAGTCCTTTGTAATGCTCTTTAAAGGATGTCTTCTTAAGTTGGCCCTACAAGCAAAAGAAATATGTTATGTCTAGTGTGTGGACTGTGTGCCCCTCAATTGTGATTTGGGAGATTTGGAAGGAGTGCAACTAGAGAATCTTCACTAGTAAAGTTGAAACTGTAGAAAGGATTAAACATCAGATTAATCATACTATTAAGGAGGTGGTGGGAGCAGCCACAACTCACTTCAAAAAAGGGGTTTCTTTCACCCATTGGGATCAGAAGATTCAATCCAGTTGGTCGGGGATCAGAATTACGAGTGTAGGGCATACTCAACAATCCAAATCCATTGCTACTAGAAGATCGAAGGTGAAATGGCAAAAACCTTGTGAGGATTGGTTTAAGATAAACTTCGATGGGGCTACCACAACTAACCTGGGTGCCTCAGGTGCTGGAGTCATTATCCATGACAACAGAGGTGCAACGTTAGCTATAGGCCCAAAAGTTAATACACATGGGACTAAAAATATTGCGGAGATAAAGGCGGCCATGCTGACAATTAAGATAGGTCAACATTTGCGTCTAAAACACATCCACCTTGAAGGGGATTCAATGATAGTGATCCAGGCTATTATTAAGAGGTGCATAGAGGCTTGGCATTTACAACTGTAAATTGATGTGATTGTAGACTTTCTCACTTCATTTGATGATTTCAAAGTTAGTCACATTTTAAGGGAGGGTAATGTGGAGGGAGATAGACTCTCGAATGGGCTGTGTCCTTTAATGTGAAACTAGGAGTCCGATTGGAGGATATCCAAAACTAAATGGACTCCTTTCATGATGATAACATATGATGTTATGTTGTGTTGTTCAATGATGATAATCTTTATTACCGAGCAAAAAAAAAAAAATTAATAATTTCTTTATTAATAATTAACACGCTCATACTATTTCACTCCACCCCACCCCACCCCCATACCACCACTATAATTATATTTTTCTAACTTAAAAATTTATAAAATATATTAGAAACATGAATTACAAAATTATTTTATAAAGTAGCATCTATCTCTCATTCAATATATCAACTAATTATTATAATGTTCCACTTCTAAAATTACAGTTAATTTCTAAACTAAAAAGCAAGTCACTACGTGACACTTGTTTGAAAAAGGGCATATAGTTTAGTGCTACTTTAAAAATTATAAGTGTAATATTGTTTCCATCCTCTTTCATATTTTACTAGGGTTTTTTTTTAGAAGTTCGAATAACTATTTTACTCATAAATTCTATGTTGAGCCACATATTTGGGAACACCATATTTCTTTAAGTGAAAGATAGAATACATAATTAATTTAAGATCATGTTTGAAAGTAAGAATTTAATGCACATGGATTAGAACCTTATGGCATAATCATTAATATACTCATTTTGTTCTTTACACATCCATACAAATTATTCTTGAAAACATAAGATTAGACCATAAATTAACACTTAAAAAAATTATTTGAATTCATATTTCTACCCTCTTTAGTACATTGAACCATTTATCTTCAATGACATTGTCATTTTCCTATCAAATGGTAAAACTTACACTAAGAATATCCATAGAGTACCAACAATTCTTCTACAAAAACATAATGACTTCTCTCAAATATCATGGTGGTCACTATGGATAAATTATATTAGTTCTTTGAGTATCCAATTTATATATTTTTTAACATGATTATCTGGTTTTTTTATACAATTGATTCTTATGTGTAAAATGCAGAATTTTTTGTTGACACTTTAAGTTCCTACCAATGAATTTACACCAAATTATTTAATTATATACTATTTTTTTTTAATTGCTACATAAAAAGTATAATTATAGAAATACTTTCTTTGACTAGTGATTTGACCCAAAAAAAAAATATATTAAATATAAAATAGAAATGAATTTATGCTAAATGTTAAAAATATTTATTTTAATTTTTAACTTACAGTTAATAATTATAAATATTATAATATAATTATCTAATAATTTAAATCAACTATATAATTATAAAATAATAATAATACTTTGATAATTTTTTATTTAACACATATATATATTGATAATAAAACAATTCTTACTAAAAATGAAAGAAATTACACCCAAGCTTGTACTGCGCTGTCAGACTGACTGACTGACTGACTGACTCTGTCTGGTAGTTACTGACGCTGGTATAATGGATGATGGTATGTATGTTACATTGCAAACGTTTTAGTTTCCTATTTAGACGTTGCCGTCTTTTTGTGTGTTTTTTAAACGCACTGAAACAGTGCTTCTGACTCCATATAGTAAATTAAAGCTGATTGACTTTCATAAGATTGCAAGAGGCTAACGCGATGAGCAGGGGCAGGGGCAGAGGTGCATCCTATCCGCCATTGGAGATCAAATATGCTCATTTGCTACAAGATCAGCACTTAACAAGTATTAATGGGGAAGAACACAGAGAGGAGGATGAACACTGCGCCCCCCCATTAATTGATTTGCTGCTTCTGAGAAGCCCACATTCAAGCCAGTGTGCCCAAAACATCATCAAGGCCTGTTCAGAATGGGGATTCTTCCAAGCAATCAATCATGGTGTGCCTCCTGATCTCATTCAACAGATGCACACACAGACAAACAAACTCTTTTCCTTGCCATTTGAAGTCAAGGAAGATAAAGTAAACAGGGACTTGTTTCCCTACATGTGGGGTACTCCAATTGAAGTGGAGGTTAAAAATTCCAATTGGATGGAATCCTTTCTCATATCCCCTCACTCATACAACTTCCAAGCTGCTGCTTCATTTGATGGAATCCAACCCACAGATCTCAGTGTCCTCAGGTATACAATTGATCTGATTAAAATTTCATTGTGGTGACAGATTTAGGGTTATCTATCATTAGAACTGATTTCTGATTGTTGGGTTTGTAGTTTGA
This sequence comes from Thuja plicata, assembly GCA_018584345.1. Taxonomy (NCBI): domain Eukaryota; kingdom Viridiplantae; phylum Streptophyta; class Pinopsida; order Cupressales; family Cupressaceae; genus Thuja; species Thuja plicata. Next base: position 3,513,207 of record MU227747.1, read on the forward strand.
CATTGAAAGAATATGGTAGAGCAATGAGTAAACTTGGCTGTGAGGTTCTGGGGGCTTTATCATCAGGGATGGGTTTAAGCCCATCTTATTACAGTGACTGTTTCTCAACTGCTGATTCATTCATAAAACCGAACCGCTATCTGACCTGCACAAGGCCAGGGGCAGTCTATGGGTTGCAACCCCACACAGACAGTGGTCTCCTTACCATCATCCACCAAGACCAAGTTGGTGGTCTTGAGATCCTGAGGCACGGAAACTGGATCAGTATCAAACCCAGGGCTGATGCACTTGTAATCAACGTTGGTGACCTCTTGCAGGTGAATTGAATATCTATCCTTTGTCCAGGCCATAAAAAAATTACAAATATTTGGTTCTGAGTTCTAAGTTTACCTACCTACTTATCTTACTCTTAGTACTATATACAGTGTGTAAAAGCTCTAGTTTAATATTTTGCTGTAGACTCATGTTCACAAATATTTGAATTCTGCATCCTAATTTCAACACTGGTTTGCACTTTTTTTTATTACTATTTTCACAGTTTCTTTCTTATAATGGTTTCTGATTTAGTTTCATTTTTTATGCTATTTTTCTCTCAGCTCTATACCTCTCTTATATACAAAAGTTTGCTAGTAGTTGTAATCATCATTTAGCTCTATACCTCTCTTATATACAAAAGTTTGCTAGTAGTTGTAATCATCATTTTTGTAAATAGTTGTGCAGATTTCTGGATTTCATTGTATAAACTTTTTCACGAGTAATACAGATCTAATTTAGTTTTACTGTTCTTTCAGCTTTATGTTTTTTTACACGCAAATTTTATAACATTTATAATCACTAATAGTTGTACAGTTTGAAATGTCTATGAATTTTATTACATAAATTGTTTATTAACATTTTAGATCATACTTCATGATGCATCATTAGTAGTACAACAATTTAATCAGACTAGATTCACATGAAACTTGCTTTGATCTATTTAACTTTTAGAACTATTGTTCTCTCAGCTCCGCCCCTTCTCTCATAAGCAGAAACTTTTGTAACACTTGCTATCACACATAATTGTACAATTTGAAATGTTTTGGAATTCTATTGCATAAAGTTTTCAGCGGCATTTCACGTTTCATGATGCATCATCAGTTGTACACAAATTTATCAAAGTCACATGAAAATTGATCCATTTTAATTTAATTTTTAATATCTTTGTTCTCTCAGCTCCAACTCTCTCTTATCCATACATGTTTGGTGATGCTCATAATCACACATGTAGTCATACAGTCTGAAATGTTTCTGAAACTCAGTACATAAATATTTTGTCCCTATTTGAGATCACATTTCATGACGCATTGTTACAATTTAATTTAACTTTTAGAATCTTTGTTCTCCCAATTAAGATTCTACACAAAAGTATGGTAACGCTCATAATCACAAATAATTGTACAGTTTGAAATGTTTTTGAATTTCCCTTCATAAATGTTCTGTAAAAAAAACTTCATGCAAAAGTCACATGAAACTTGTTCAGTACCCATCAACTTAGCATATTTTTATGTTGGTAAACAAAATTTGCTTATGATGACGCAGGCATGGAGCAATGATGTTTGTAAGAGTGTAGAACACCGAGTATCGGTGAACTGTAATGAAGACAGGGTATCACTGGCATATTTTATTAACCCTTTTGATGATACTTACATACTCAGCCCAAACGAGAGTAGCTGCCATTACAGAGGATTCACCCCCAAAGAATTTCGGGCACAAGTTAAGGAAGACATTAAACTCACAGGCTCTAAGATTGGTCTTCCTCACTTCAGGCTGGATACTGTTTTAAATTAAAAGCTATCACAGTAAAACAGGGATTTGACACAAACGTTTGTACTTTCCTACTGTTTGTTGCCTTTATGCAAGAGCTTAAAGTACCTAGTATAATGAATCTGTTGTATGTCATGTCCGCCCTTTCATTATTAGATCGTTTGTCATTTCAGGTCCGTTATGCTTGATCTGAACTGACTAATTTGTGAGCTTTTGCTGTTTTTGCCTTTTGAAGGCGTCATCAATAAATAAATAAATAAAATTTACTTTCTGATTGTCATTATTGTGTGAGGATTGAAAGTTTATTGGTGAAACCCAAGGCACGTCAATCTCAACAGCTTAGCCTCGAATTGTTATTCTTTGCTATTATCCTGAAAGGGATTCCCTCTGAAAACCCCATAAATGTATGGTGCAGAATGACACCCAAGGCACGTCAATCTCAACAGCTTAGCCTCGAATAGTTATTCTTTGTTATTATCCTGAAAGGGATTCCCTCTGAAAACCCCATAAATGTATGGTGCAGAATGACTTACAGACGTTGGATGGCAATTAGACAGGTATGAACTGTAACTGCGACTTCGACTAATGAGGTAGCAGTGAATAAGCTGCGCATTTGGTTTTGACGAATTTAAGGTAGAAACGTTACTTTTGTGTGAAAGACTCCATGAAAAGTACTGCTATGCAATTAAGCCAAAAAGGATGAATTTTGGACCAGTTTAAAAGAATAATTTCCCCAACTTTGGCCCAGTTGGGTAATGGCTTCGACAGACAGAGCCATCTGGCCTTGGAGATTGAGGGCTCTCAGCTGCAGTCCTGAATTATGCTTGGATATTATACTTGGAAATGCTGGGTTAAACATGCATGCAAAATGTAGAAGCATAGAGAAGGCACATGAACTGTTTGACAGAATGCCTCAAAGAGATGTGTCCTTGTGGACTACAGTGATTTCAGGATATGCACAAAATGGATTTGTTTAGAATGCTTCAGAAACTCTATCTCTTTCATCCCGATCGGATCACGGATTGTGATCTGAAACGTTGATGCACGCAATTTAATCCAGAAGTCATTGCATCTTACTTCCAAGAACAGTCAAGCCAAATTCCACAACTTTGCCAGTATCCTCTCTACCTGTGCAAAAATGGGAGCTTTGGAATAGGGTACGGACACCCATCAAAGCATAAAGGATACAGATTTTTTTTTCCCGATGTGGTAACAATTGCCCTGGTCGATGTGTATGCAAAATGTGGAAGCATAGACGAGGCGCGGGAATTGTTTGACAGAATGCATCAAAAGATGTGGGCTCATGGACTGCAACGTTTGCAGGATATGCACAGAAAGGATTTGTTAAAAAGTCTAAAGAAACTCGATAACTTTTGCAAGCATTTAAAAAAGTCAAAAAAAACACTTTTACAAGCATCCTCCCTGCCCGTGCCAAATGAGAGGTTTGGAACAGGGTATGGACATCCAATTCTGTTGCAGAGCCTTCCTCTCCGGTTGCTTTAGCCAATTAATTTCTCAACATTGAATTTTGGATTTAGGATTTATGGTTCAGAAGGTGTTAAACTAATTCCACTTGCTAACATTTATGTTTCTCATGTGCGGCCAAAAACCTGGATCAACAAAATTCATGGTTATCTGGATATCTCGCCTCAAATGATATCAGTGGTTCATCCCGTCACAGAAACCCTGGAAAGGGCTAATAACGCTTGTTGGTTCTTTGCTCCACCAATTCTCATTATTAATTAAATGATCCAGTGTATTCATTTCTGAATCTAGTTGCCTTGCAATACTTCAAATCTATTCACCAACAATGGCAAATGCAGATTTCATCTTTATAAGTCATCGGAACATAAGAAGTTCGAGACATACTTGGAGTATTGACGGACAACTGCTTGAATTTTGTAAGTGATTGGTATAGTTGCCGTGCTTGGAACATTCCATTCATTGGAAATGTCAAAAGAAGATTGGAAATCCAGAATTTTTAAAAAGACTTGGTAAAATTTCTATGGAATCGAGAAGTCCAGACCAAGTCGGACAAATCCAGCCAGTCCAAGAATTCCAGATCGGGCTGTATTTGGCTCAAAAAAATCTTGAAAATGAAGTGGTTGCTTTTTATTTCATCTGGAATATTGAATGAATGAATGATTTTAATGACGTCTACAAGGCCCAGCAGTCTAAGGGACCAAAGGAATTCACAACCTTAAACAATTTCTATAATCCTTTCCAATTCTGAATTTTTTTTATGAATCTTGATCAGTAAACCCGCCGTTTGGTTGACCTTATCATCTTCAAATAGACTGTTCATGTTGTCCACTTTCAAGATGGTTTCATACTTAGCCCGTATATCTTCATAAGCTATGCACTCCATGAGAAAGTGTCATTCGATTTCAATTGTGCCTGTCCTACAAAACATGCAAGTTCTTTCCTCCCAAGCCTCTTTGGGCCTCTTCCATATGTCTGTCTCGCACCTGAGATGATGTGATCTCGTCCTCAAATCTGTCATTAACAGCCTTGTTTTCCCTTTAATAGCAGCCCCTAAGTATGTTTTTTCCTCATGTTTCCCGGTTGGGTTGAACACATGCATATGGTAAGGCTTTTTTTGGCCGATGTTATTAGACCACATGACACTATGAAATTTCTCTATGACAAACATTTTTATATCCATATTTGCGTTAGGACACTCATTTGAGCCCTTAAAATTATGACATTTTTTAATAATGCTAAAAAAAAGCGAGTCATGGGACTTGTTCTCAGCATAGAGTAACTAGAGTACAAATCATAGTTGGAAAAACTATAATGGGATGATTAAGTATAAAAGCTTTCAAGGTGAAATCCTTCTTTTAGATATCTATATGGTGTGATAAAGTGTTGATATCGGGTGAAATATCATATTCATTTCACTAGGTGTGACACATCACAACAAATAAAGTGGAATGAAAAAGCTTATCAAATCAAAATGATAGATTGTACATTGTCCATATCAACTATTTTTCTATTCATACATGATTATGATATATACATTGTTGTCAATAATCATGATATATACGTTGGTGTCAATGAGGCATGATTTTAGATTGAATAACTCAACAAATTTGAAGAAATACAAAATAGTTTTTAAAAGAATTTGACATTAGATAGGGAAAAGTGGAGATTGATTTAATATAAATTGTATGTTAATTGTCTAAGTTTAAAATATATAAAAATAATATGTACTTTCACTAGAAGACTATCTTTTGAATGCTCAAATAATATGAACTTATTAGGTACCTAGGATATGATTTTATAATGTATTAGGTGGATGAAGATGTCAAGATGTGACACACATCTCTTAAATGTCACATCCCATTTGTTTTTTTTTTCTTATAGTAGACAACTTTTTAATGTTTGACACAACTAATAAAATATTTGTGTTTTCCATATTCATATGATGTATTAAATGCAACAACTTTTATGAATTGTTCATGTATTGAATTGATATCTAGTTGTTCACATGTTTCACTTTGTGAATTATTGAGGAATAATATGATAAAATTGGTCTCTCTCTCTCTCTCTCTCTCTCTCTCTCTCTCTCTCTCTCACACACACACACACACACACACACACACACACACACTTGACTATGTGTTAAGAACACACTTGAGGGCATGTAAGGGTCTACTTGAATGTTGTGAGTCTGTGAATAATTTTTTTGTTTCTTTTGAAGTAGTTATTATTTAGTTGCTTTGATGTGCAAACATGTTTCTATTGATAAGTCAATGCTCTATGTAGTTCCGCTTTATTTTTTCAATTTAAAATTTCCCTTGTAGGATTATAGACTTAGCTTCTTCCTTTATTACTTTGATTTGGTCCAATCTAAAGATTCAATTGAAATTTTAATCTTGTTAAAACTTTTGTTATTTGTTCTTATTGATAACATTTGAAGCTTTAGCCTAGACTAAGCCAAGTGAGGCAACAAATGGGGGACCTCATCCATGACATTAATGTGCTAAATTAACATGAATAGTCCAAACTTATAAGCTTGGTATCCTAGGAGGGACACAAAGCCCATGAACATACTAATCCAATAAGTTTTTGGATCACTAAGTCATTGGTATGAACACCAACTTTTTTGACATGAAGTGAAGGCACAATGATTGCAATCATAATGGCCTAACAAAGCTTTTATCTTTTAAGTTTATAACAAAAATGTCATTATTTAACCATCACACTATGCAATGAAGGACAAATTGTTGTTAATTTTTAGATGCATATAATTTCGTTTAAAAAAATCCCATTAAGGTTCCTCTTGAAAGGAAACATGAGAAATAGTGTGTTTGAGTCTTTAATCAAGGTTTATGACTATCAATGTCAACCATTTGTTGGATTTTCATAGTCATTTACTCACTGTAAGGTATCTACATGTAGTGGAAGCATGTTTTGAGGGTTTCGTTGAAGATTTTTATCGTGTCTATTCATGGAGCATAAAAGGGAAATTGGTGCTAAAATGCAGATTTTTCAATAATTTTTTTGGGAAGACGGGCATAGGTTTTTGGAAGAAGCAAAAAATACATTTGAAAGGAGGTTTCCGAGGAAAAATTTTATGACATTTTGGGAGAGCTCTTGTAGACACAACTAGAGAAAATAAACTAAAGATTGATTAATGTTTTCAAGGCACCATCTCACAAGTATATGGCTAGGTTTTGTTTCATTGCATAAAATGTCATTCTTCAAATATCGATATTCTCATTAACCAACAAATTTTACTTTCTCTAATTGCCTTTAGTTTTTTATATAAGCAACAGCAAGAGGGTGCTGACCCGAGGTACAGTAGTAAGCTGACTAGAACAGACTTAACATCATATTAAATCAGCCTAGTCAGCAGCATAAAGCATGGAAAACATCATCTACCTCTATCAAAACCCAAAACGTAGAAGCTAAACCAGTAGCGTAAAGTATCAGAACCCCACATACGAAAAGTATCAAAGTCTAGCAACCAAAAAATTAAACCATGCCATGCAGGGCCATTAAACAAAATTAAAGTCTTAAGTTTAAAACTATAATTAAAGAACCTAGCCCAACTAAAGGGCTTGGGGGCAGCAGTGTAACAACACCCCTTACCACCCTTCACCATCAGCAGGATCATTTTATGTCCCATAAGTGCTTTGACAGCAGTAGGTCCGCTCACTCCTCGTTCAGAAACTTGAAGGGTTCTTGGTTTCCTTCAACAGAGTCCTTCCTAGCAGAGGCCCTCTCGTTCAACAAATAGAGGGTTGTGTAAGAGGCATGCATGACCTTGAGGGAAAATTTGCTGACATCCGCCAGCCTCCTGTTAGTATTGGCCAGGTCCTCACTCAGCTTAGCCACCGTATTTTCTAGATTTACAATCTGGAACTTGATTTTCCCAACCAGGCCACTACCCGCAGCACCTTTAGACCATAGTATCAGGGGTGATATCTTCCTTGCCCTCTTCATCCATAGTGTCTTGGTTAGTGTCCTTTTCCACCTCATGATCAAAATTATTTTGGTTTTCATCTCTGCTAGGAGATTCCATCGAGACGTCCTCTTTATCAAATAATTCCTTCATAGCTCTTTTCCTCTTCTCCTTGGCAAGCCGATAGGACCGGCGGGTATTGGTAGGCTGGGGGTCAGTATTCTGAAGGCACTCCAGGTTAATGTAAATTTTCTAGCATTTTTTGGATGGCTCGGGAGAATCCTCAAGGGTTAGGTCATGCTTAGAACCCGCCCACAAGCCAGGGGTAGGGTGGGTTTTAGAGGACTTATGGCTGGTAGCTGGGGTAGAGCCTCCAATAGAACCAGAGGGCGTGGGAATGCCCTGGTTGAGGGAGAATGAGGGCGACATATTTTGTTTGGCGGCTTGGGTAATTTTCATGATGGGAGGAGGGCAGAGGGCGCGGTGGAAATGGTAAATCCTAAAAATAAGCCCTTGGTGGAGGTAAACAGGTTTCTTACCTAGAGAAATCGACTCATTCACGGTAGCCACAGTCATTTCCAAGGAATGCAAAAGATAAAACAACAAGGATATCAACAACTTGTGCCTAAGGTGTTTTAAAAAAGGGAGGTGGTAATTGTAAAATGTACCAAAACGGCCCTCCAAGGTGAAATACTTCATAATCATCTTGCACATCTTCGACCAGAATTCGGGCAGGTCAGTCGTGTTATATCCGCCATTTTTAGACACCAGCTTGTCGTCCTTAGCAAAAAAATGATCAAACTCCATTTTTGCCTGCATTTTGGTTATTTTCTTCCATTTCCTACCCATGGTAGGCATACCAGTGGCTTTGCCTATGACCTCCTCATTGATCTCAAACGTGATTCCGTTTATGGTGACCCTTCTCTCATTCCAGGTTTTGGCAAACTGTCGAGAGATCATTTCGTTGTGTCCAGCTAGGTATTTCATGAAGGGCAGAATCCCTCCTTCCTTGCAGAAATACATCACCATAGGGTATGAAGAAAACTCCTCAATCTTATCATGTTTGATTCTATTTCGATCCCCACCCATATTTGTAGAGCTTTTAAGCATAGCCCACACCCAGAAAAAAGCTTAATTCCAAGGCCAGCAAGAGCACAAACCCTCCCAGACACAACACCAACATAAACCAAAGCACGAATTCAAACCAGACCAATTGCGTGAAATGGCGAAATTGAAATTATATCTTGGCCCTAGACTTCTGTTATTTTGCGAGCCATAACTACGATAATAATTGTATTTAGTCTCAAAAAACACCACCAATGACGCCATCGGGGTTAACATGTGGGAGTGGTGTTGTAACCTCCATAAATTGCACTTGCTTCAAATGGAACTTAAAGACATAATGGTACTTTATGGAAGAAATGACGCCAGCAGGCCACGTCCACCGCTAAGAGGAATTAGAGAACCCACCATTGGAGGCCACATGTCATTTCCACTTGTGACTCGTAACAAAGTTGAAATGGATAGAGCCCTTAGGTCCGCCATTTAGTGCCCAATTAAACCTTTGATTTTTAAACATTCTGAATTTTGTTATTGGCACCTCTCATTTCCCGCGTAAGCAGGTCTTGAGTATTCTTGGGCAGCTGAGTAACAGCCCTCCAGCATCGTAAACCATCCATCTACAATCCTTCAGTAGCCATAGAATCAGAAACCGAATTCCCTTCCATGTAAATGTTTTTTATAGTGGTCTTACTAAAGCAACCCGTTAGACCTTTTATATCAGACAAGATAGGGTCAACTCTCCACCCGGCCTGGGAGTTTCCACTAGCATCCTCAACAATAACCTTGGAATCCCCCTCAATTTCAATCCTAGTGCAGCCTAAGATAAGAGAAAAATTCAGCCCCCATAAGAGAGCCATACCCTCCGCCTGATTGACCGAGTGGTCAATGAGGGGACCAGCATAAGCGGTCACCATTCTCCCCCTGTAGTTTCATATGATTCCCCCTCCATCTTGTAGCCCACCCCGGACAAACCCATCAAAATTAAGTTTGTGCCAGGAGGCCTGAGGGGGATCCCAAATAGTCTCCTTTCTAGCTCTGAGTTTAGTGTTGTCAAATCTGGCAAACCCCTTACCCAAACCCCAATCTTTAGCAATCTTCTAGTCAAACTCAGTGGGGGGGGAATTTGGGCTTTTCCAGCTTCCCACCAGCAAATTTTCCTATAAAATTTTTTATACCCAAGATAGAAGACATCCTTTATAGTGAGTTTCGTATCTCTGAATATCTTGTTATTGGGTTCCTTCCAAATAACCCAACAGAATATAGGGGGGATTTGGTTCCACAAGAGTTTTATCAACGGGTGTTGTGAAGGAGAGTGCCACTCAAGAAGCATATCATGGATGTTATGGTTTGAAGCCCAAGGAAGGTTGATTCTAGAGAGGATCTCATGCCATATCCCAACAATGAACTCACAATGAAGCATGATATGGTTAGAACTTTCCTCGGCTTTCCTGCAAAGGCAGCATCTGTTAGCAAGGCTAAGCCCTCGTTTGACTAGATTATCAAGGGTGAGGATTTTCCCATGGAGCATTGTCCACCAAAAGAAGTTAACTTTAGGGATTAATTGGGGCTACCAAACCTTCCCCCAATAAGAAGTGTCATCATTGCCATTGATGAGTAGACCATAGGTCGATCTGACAGAAAACCCGCCATGTTGAGTGTGTCTTCATAACAATCTATCAGGTCGGTCTATGATAGGAATGCAGACCGAATGCAACAAATCACTGAGTTTGGTCGACAAGTTGGTTAGGTTCGTTCTACCCTGAAGATGTGGGAGGAGGTCAATCCACTTACCATTAGAGATAAAGTTGGAGACCAACGAACCAATACCAAGGGTCAGAATTTTCCTTAGCTGAGTGAACCTAGAGTTCCCGAGAACGGTGTCCGGCAGCTAGGGGTCATCCCAGAACCTGATCTCCTTACCATTACCCAACAACCATATGGTCCCCTTTTCCATGATACCTCTGCATTTAAGAATACTATTCCAGATTTTTGAGCCCCCAGGGTGGCCCTACACCATGAAGAGTTTATAGTAGCGTCCCCCATCTAGATGCTTAGCTTCCATGATTTTGCACCAATCAGCAGTTCCCTGCACCATGGTCCACACCATTTTGGATAGTAGATCTCTATTAAGGTTGTGGATTTTCCTTAAACCCAAGCCCCCCAGGGATTTTGGGAGACAAACCTTATCCCAGCAGACCAACGGGAGGCATTTCTTTTCCTCAGACCCAGGCCAAAGGAAGGTGCATTGAATTTTTTCAAGCTTTTCAGCCATGAAACCAAATATTTTGAATATAGACATAAAATAAACCAGAATGTCTTGTAGGGAAGTAGCAAGGAGTTGTAGCTTACCAGCATTACTTAGAAGTTTACCTTTCCAGCCCGATAGTTTCCTTTGGGTCTATTCAAGGATAGAATTCCAAAATTCATTCTTCACATCTTTGACAGTCAATGGAAAGCCACGATAAGTGGCAAGAAGCTTATCAGCCTAGCATCCTAGAATCTTCAAAAAATTTCTTTGCACCAAGTCGTCAGTGTTAAAGAAGAACATTCTACTTTTGTGATAGTTGATATGCTGACCTGAAGCAGTAGCGTAATTGTCCAGCAGTCGCTTCCACATCCCAGCTTCCCTAACCAAGGAGGCCCCAAAGAAGACGGTGTCATCTACGAATTGTTGCAGGATTGCTGGTTGGAGAGTAGTAGTCGGCTTGATCCCCTCAATTGCTCTGGATTGAGTCATCTGCATCATGTTATGGCCAAGGATCTCCACAAGAAGAATAAAGAGGTAAGGAGACAGGGGGTCCCCTTGGCGAAGACCCTTACTCGGGGAAAATTTTGTACCAAGTTTACCATTAAACAACACCGAGAATCTCACAGTCTCCAAGTAAACCTTAATAAGGGCGATAAATTTCTCTAAGAAAACAAAAGCAGATAGGACTTTGTAAAGGAAAGTCCAGTTGACTTTATCATAGGCTTTAGAAACATCCAGCTTCAGAGCCATCCCAGCCACCCTACTACGATCAATGGAATGAAGAATTTCACGAGTAGTGATGACAGCATCCATTATTTGTCGTCCGGGGACAAATCCCTTCTAACTGGGGATAATAATTTTGTCAAGCAAAGGTTTGATGCGATTAACCATAATTTTAGAGAAGACTTTATATAAAGTATTGCAAAGGATAATAGGTCTGAAATCCTCCATGATTTTGGGCTTACCACATTTGGGGACCAAGACAATATAGGTATCATTAAGTTGCTTAAGGATCTTTTTACATCTAATGAAGTCCAGGGCAACATGAATGACATCATAACCGACAATATCCCAAAATTCTTGGAAGAAGGTCGGGGTAAAACCGTCCGGACTAGGGGATTTGTAGGATCCCATTGAGAATACTTCTTTTTGAACCTCCTCATCAGTAACCCTTGACATGAGCATATTATTGTCATCACTCGTGATAGCCCTAGGGAGCTAGGCAATGAGATAGTCTTGGAGGCTAACAGAGTCCCCAGAATTTATGTTGGTGAAAGCTCTGAAAAAATAATTAGTGGCTAAGCCTCCAAGAAGAATAGGGTCAGATATTTCCAAACCCCCTGAGTTCCTGAGAGTGGTGATTGAATTCCTTTTTTGTGCTTACAGGCCGCTTGATGAAAAAAGGCAATGTTACGATCTCCCTCCTTCAGCCATAAAACCTGCATCGTTGTTTCCAGAAAACTTCTTCATTAGCTAAGGTCTCTTTCCAGCATCTCCTAGTATTTTCTTCCTTAATGTGCAGTTCACCCGACAGATCACCCCCTGCCATTTTCCTTTGGAGAGCATCAAGTTTCTCAGATAAAACCTTCTTTGTGTGGAAGATGTCTTTGAAGGTGAATTTGATCCAACCTTTAACAGCGCCTCTAATGAGCTCAAGCTTGGAAGCAACCCTAAACATGGCCGAGCCTTTGATTGGGGTAGACCACCACTGATGGCATTGTCTTTTGTTATGTTTGTGTAAGCATTCAATTTTTCTTAAACATGTGGTGTTGATAACCAAGATGGACATTGTAAAGTTATATGGACTACAATCCACAATATTTTATTAACTAAGGGAGAACCCATAAAAACACATGTTATTGTTTGGTTTGAATATTGATTTATGTCAATTGTAATATCCTTGTTTTGGTATATGCATTCCTTGGACCATTGTATAACCTTGTAAAGATATAAATATGTTATTAAAATGGTGGAAATAGGTGTATTATCTTATTTATGTAAGCTAAGAACTTAATTTATCATTATTTCCACTTTTTATTGAGGGGAATAATCACTAAGATCCAACATTATTCCTAAAGGAGAGGTGGATGTTATATTTGATTATTCTTCTTCTTTTGGTTGTTTGTGATGTGATTTGCATTAAAAATACAAGAATTAGGTAAAATTTCAAGAAATTGACAAGATTCAACATAAACAGACAAAAAAAGTGAAAGTCAACCTAAAGATACACATTTAGAAATGAGATATAGAGGGGAACTTGTCATCAAACTTTGGAGCTAAAAGTGACATAGACCTAAATGTCCCGCTATTAGCTAACACTTTTGATTTCAAATAAGAATGCTCTATAAACTACTCTAAAAAATTCAACCAAAAAGTACCAGTTGCATGTGCTAATTAACATAACCCATGGGTTTTAACCTACCCAAAATCAAGAACTGCAGGTCTTAATCTGTTCTTCGAAACTTTGCAGCTTTTAATAGAAAAATCTCTAACGTGCACATAGAGAAGGGGGATGTGGAGAAGGGAATTTGCTACCCTCAAGATTGATGAAACCCCAAGAAATGAATCGACCCTTGCACCACCTTGTTGAATAGGCAGAATAAATGAGGGGGGTGGGGTGAATCAATTATTCATAAACATTTATTAAAACTTTTACTGAATTGGTAAGCACTTAAACAATTCATAAACTTATAGCAGATATAAACATGAAAGCACAAAACCATCAACACAATGAACACTATAATTTATGTGGAAACCCAAACTGGGAAAAACCACAGAGAATCTAATTCTCATGAAAGTAAAAATTGAATTAAGGTGACTTGTGTTAGGGTGATTTCTACCAGGGGCTCACTACCAGCTTGCTCGCTGCGGGTTGACTCACTACTAGTTGGACTCGCTATCCTTACACAAAATATGTATAACAAAAATGTTTATTGACAAAATGTGAACTATTAGAATTGCATCTGACTATGCATGAAATATTTCCAGTTGAAAGCATATAATCACTAAAAACAAAAATCTGATATAGATCTTCTGTCCGAAACTATCAAACCTCTACAACACAGCATGTAAGACCTTCTCTCTGTTCCATAGCAATTATTACTTAGCTTTATTCTTCTTACACACTGCTATTAGATATACACTAAAATAGTATCTCATTATATCACCTTTAGATCTTTGTTTCACATACACACCATACCTTTCACCAATGTATCCATGCACCCATACATCAATCCTTAGATACAAAAAGTTGTCTCCATTTATATACATTTGATAGGATAATTACATATTGTTAGGAATAACAGTCCACAAGCACAATTGAGAGGGGGGGGTGAATTAGATGTGATACAAAATATTAAACTTTAAACTCTATAAACTAAAAATTCAATGCAAATGATAACATGGTAAATACCAACACAATAACACAATACTTATTGTCGAGGAAACCCTATTAAAGGTAAAAATCCAGTGGGAATTAGCACCCACAAATGATGTACTGAGAGTATAGTATCCCTGTTAAAAGATTTAGCCTTGTTAGGAGCTTATTACAGCATTACAGTACATAGTCCATGTTAAAGGACAGACCCTGTTAGGAGTCAAGAGTAATAGTGGGCTCATTTCCTAGGCACACTGCCCAAAGAAGGTTAAAGCCACCCTCAAGGATTAACAATCCAAACAAGTGTATATATAGAAATATACAATCCAGTGAACTGTCTAATAGAAACTATCTTTGCTTGGTCAATTCCAATGAAGTATTACAATCACAAACTCTGCTCTACATCCAACAGCCAAACAAGCCTCACAGCTTCCACACTTCTCTGTCTTCACAAATACCTTCTCACCATACATCTTTCTTTTCAAAAGAAAATATCTCTCATATATACCCTATTACAATAATTAATTAGGTCATCCAATTAAGCTTTCCCAATATAAATAATTAATTAGGTCGGCCACTTAAGGCTTTCCAATATACAAATAATTATTTAACCCCTTGCTAAGATACACACGGTACATAAAACAAGTAAACATCAATTATAATACATCAGATATACTCCAAGATCCGCAATCCACGCTTACAATCCATAATACATGCTACATCTCTGAAGTCGGCCACCAAATAGGTCTCCTCCAGAATACACGCCACAGTTGACGTCACCAACATGTTCACGACTATCAATCAATACCCAACATTACTTAGTTTGTCCTTTGTCATCCTTTAAGCTCACATACCCTAAAACATCTTTTCCTGTAAGATATACCCAAAACATAGAGACCTACTCTGTCAAGCATCATTGTTATAGTCCAGAAACCAAACTTCACTAAAACATTTGTAACATCACCAATATGCAATATTAAGCCAAGAGGCCTTAGGAATAATGTCATCACACATCCTTCTTCATATCCTTATCTTCGATCATTCTGATTCATCCGTACAGTGTCCGTACACTTCTATCAGTTATCATAACCAGTTTGTTCTCTCCACAGAAACATATGTTGAAATCAGTGACAAAACATGAATATCAACAGCATAAATAGTACCCAAATCTGATATCATCCAACACATATGTCGACCAACCCACAAGACATGTCTTCCACAATACAAAAGATATTACAATTATATTTAATACGTTGCCACCGAACCTAAATATAGGTTATACATAAGAAATATTCATAGCACGTTAGCACAAGACCTAAATATAGGTCACCCTAAAGATACATACACTTCATATCATAATTATCAAAAATATAGGTAAATTTGGGAGCCATTGGAACGCAACAACCAGAACCATGTTTGGCACAACAAAACTTTTGAACCGCCCGATAGATGAGAATTGATGAAACCTATCCAAAACAAGATATGATCACCATACCAAAAACTTTAGATGAACTACAAGAATGTCCAAGAAGCGGGAATAACAGGAAGAACTTTGCAAGCACAACAATTAATAGGATATTGACAGAAACTTAAATCACTGAAAATATGTTGATGTACAAGGAGATATGTTCTTGTAGGACCACGTACACCCAACATCATACACCAAAAAATGTAAGTAAAAAATATTTTCTGCATATATAACAGAAACTTGTCACCTCACCAACAACCAACAAGTATCCAACCGACACTACCAACAACCAACCGATACCGCCAAGAGACCAGTATGGAGGTTTTGACATTAATGAAAAAAATTCCAACAACATCTCAATATGTCTAACAATCTCTCCCTTTGGCATTGATGGAAAAGCAATAAAAATTTCAAAAACATGAAAAGTCCAAACAACCCAAAAACTCCCCCGAATAGATACTTCAATAATATTTTTGTTTTCTTCTTGTACCATCCTAAATTGGAAGCACTTCAATTTAGTGATTGTTTAGCTCTCCTTTTAGTGTATTTGCATTGCACATTTGCACTTGGAATACTTCACGAACACATTTAATCCAATTTCCTCTTCAGCTTAGGTAAAATTGATGTAGGACCTAACATGTCCTCCTTTATTTCCCTCTCTTTCTTATGCAAAAATTGAGGTAGGATCTAATCTCTATGCATCCTCCTCTTCTTCTCCTGCCTTAACCCTATTTTACATCCAAATCACATTTTATCACTTATCTAACTGTTTCTTCCTGAACCATTTGTACATTTGAGATCTCGGAGACTTTCTCGTGGATTGTGCCTCTTGGGGTGTAGGTTGATGTTGACTTGTAATTGGGGTATAGGTCGAGGTTGAACTGTACCTGGGTTAAAGGTCAATTTTGACATGTACCCGAGGCCTTTATTTCATGGGATCTCAGGCCCATTTCAATTTAAATTAATTTCCTGCTTGGTACAGTCGGCTCTTGCGTGGTTTAATCTTGAAATCACTATAAAATAACCCTCATTTTCTTGATTTGGCAATAAGGAAAGAAGGAGGCACAATTTGGTGGACACCCCAATTTGACATAGAGAAATTTCAAGGTGGAGATCAAAGGCTTTGAATTATCCATTAAATAAAAATATTTCAACAAATCTTTCAATCAAGTATCTACAACTACAATCAAGCATTCAAGACATCATCATGGAGTTGCAAACAAATTGTGAAGATGGTTAGGAGTACTTTAGCTCTTTGGGTCTTGGTATGATTTCCATAGTATTTTCAGATCCATGCTTTTTTGCTTAATATTTACACATTGGCATGCACTCAAGCACATCTTGATTGCATTTACATGCTAGGGTTTCACTAGCTAGGGTTAGATCTTGGCATTGGCATTTGCATTTATATTAGCTCCTTGCATTCTAGATTCATGAGCACTACACACATTACCTTTCCTAATGGCTATTCGTGGAGGTGGAAATCACCAAAATGGGGGGTTGACTAAGGCAAAGCCCTATATAGCCACCCACACACACACATTTCCAGACTTGCAGGTTTTGAAGTACATATTTCATTGCAGATCTGAGGACCCTTTTTGGAGAACTTTCCAAATCTACATTTCATTCCAAGTTCTGACACTATCAGGTATAGGTCAAGGTCGACCTGTAACCTACTATTACAATGCCAATTGTTGTGACTGGTCCAGGAAGGCCAGACACTAGATTCGCAGAATCCAGTCCCAATTTTGAGCCCGGGTCTAGGTGGAAGTTGACTTGTACCTTGCAGGTTGACCTATTCCTAGTAGAAAACATAGGGTTGCCTAGATTG
Source organism: Thuja plicata (assembly GCA_018584345.1). NCBI lineage: Eukaryota > Viridiplantae > Streptophyta > Pinopsida > Cupressales > Cupressaceae > Thuja > Thuja plicata. The sequence continues at coordinate 3,530,405 of MU227747.1, forward strand.
CATTTGCAGGTTTCTGATTGCCCAGTCTGGGAACTAGGTCATTTTGGGGCTCTGATTAGTAGAAAATCAGTCTTTTGGACATCTTTCTTATCCCTTACTTCACAAGTGCACACATTCTCATCTCTAATCTTTGTAATTTCTTATTTAGATCAAATTTATATACATTTCTATCTCAGACTTCATCTCCTTCTTACATTGAGAATCAATACAAAGGTTCCAAGCTTTGCAAAGTTGAGGTCTCGTGCTTTTACCCTATCTTCATTTGTGGTACTTGCCATATCTACTTTGAGGGCAAGGATCTCCCTTCATTCTCCTTTTGTATCGTTATATCCCACACATTTTTAATCTTGGTGAGTGATCTTCCATAGTATTCCTCACCAATTTCCATGATAAATTTTGGTGAACCCGAACCTTTCATGCATTTTATACCTTTTGTGTTGGTTAGTTACATTTGGTATGTGTCATGCCCAAAATTTAAGGGCAAAACACACTTGCAATTATTTTAAAAAAACATGATAAATTAACTAATGTTTGCATGTTGTTGAAGTACAAGTGTTCACTAAGTTCGTTAATGGGGTTACAACATTGCTAGATTAATTTACTCTCAAAAGGTAACCAGATAGAATTAATTGAAGTTGAGAGAAACCATACAAGTGTTGACCATGTGGGGGTACCCCCCTTCCAAGGTTGACTTGTCAACATCCCTGAATAGGGGTTGGCCAAGATGGTTCAACTAGGAAGACTATCCTAAGTTAGGTTTAAATAATTTAAATCTGAATAATTACATTTTACTAAAGAGGTATTTATTAAAGTATTTTAACGATTATACGATTAATTAATATCCTAGAATTATCATTCTACATTAATTTCACTTTTACCCTTAGGAATGTAATAATAATTTCATTATTGAAATCTGAATATTACAACGATATTAATGTCGTTAATCACATCACCCCTTTTAAATTTAAAAGGCACATTTATAATAATAATAATATAAAATCTAATAATTTAATGCCCCCCCCCCTTTAATAATCTAAATGACAAATTTAAAATTCTAATGTATAAAATTTAACGACACATTCAAATTAACAATATAATCTCTTATATTTAAATTGCCCTTTTAAAAAAATTTAAATGACACATTTAAAAAACAATAATATGAAACCTTATATTATAGTCATTTATTATAATTATTACATTAGTCACACCTAAAACCGAATGAAATAAAGCTATTTTAAACTCTAGAATATCATGTTATTTAAACCGCCAAATTAATAACATTATAACATAATCGTGATAATATATACATATACATATGTATATATATTTTATAAACTTAATATTATACACATGTCATTTTATTAACGTAAGTTATTTTAGTTCACTTTAATAACCAATTTTATTTAATATCAAATCTACATTTGCTAAATAAATATCCTTTTTAAAATTTTAATGACTTCACAATTTTGAAAAATTTCCCTCCTCTTTGACTTTTGATCAGGGATTAGAAATAACTATTATTAAATTCATATTTATTTCAAACCCTAATTAGAGTTTCTATATTTTCTGCGTGAGAAGAATATCTCATTTTATAACTTTATTTTCTCCTCTCATTTCTCTCTCTTCCTCAGCCCTAACCCTAATCTAAAATTAGGGTTTTTATGGATTTATATTCTCCTTTTTTTCTTGTTTGCAGGTTGAAGGAGATGGAGATTTCTTTTTTTTGGCAGGTTTCTATAAAAACTGGAGGGGTTTCCTTATTTTATTTTAGGTGCAGGTGTTATGTATTTTTCCTTAAATTATTGATCGTTTTATACGTTGGGGGGGATGGGTATGGCCACGTGGCATCTGCCACCGGTCAGTGGCGCTGCCACGGTCGTGGGTCAAAACCCCATGGCTTGCCTTTTTTTTTGTTAATTTTTTTTATATAAAAATGACAATAAGCTATATATAT
>MU227747.1:3556389-3583583 GCA_018584345.1 Thuja plicata
GAGATGGAGGTCGTAGTGGAGGGAGAGATGGAGCTTGAGGGGAGGGAGGGATGGAGGTCAAGGTTTAGGTAGAGATGGAGGCCAAGGGGGAGGGATAGGAGACAATGATGATCCTAATCCTGGGAGAGGTGAAGAGAGAGTTAGGACTAGAGGAGGAAGACCTAGTGTGAGTAGGACTGGTTGGGTTGGTCTAGGAGCAATCCTAGAGGAGGAGGAGAGGATGGAGGAGGATGCACCTCATCATTTAAGGAGGGTACAAAGATGGACTGGTGAGGATCCTATAGATAGAGCGAAGGGGAGAGGAGAGATGAGACATGAGGATATGGTTATGGTGGAGGAGGCAGGATCCAGCTATTCTGGATCAAGAAGCAACAATAGCAGTAGTGATAGTGATACCAGCCACAAGGATGAGGAGTCAAATTCATGAGTTGTGAGGGATGAGTGTTTGAGAGGTACTGGAGAGGAGGGAGACATAAATGTGGCTATGGGGGGTATGGATGAGGGTCTTGTAGAGGTCTAGTGACTGACTCAGGAGATTGCAGATCTTAGGCATAGATTAGTGGCAGCAAAAGAGAGGGAGAGATAGGCTCGTGCATAGGTGAAAGCATATCTAGATGGTGTACATGAATTATCCCTTAGGGATGCTTTGGAGCATCTATGGAGATCAAGGCATGAGGGCCAGAGAGAGATAGACTACTGACACTGACATTACGAGGATGTTGTTCCTTCTACTTAGTGTGTTCCTAGTTATAGTGCATCTTAGAGATCCAGTAGAGTATAATGATTATAGGGTAGTGGTGTGGCTCCATCTTCTATGCAGCGTAGGGAAGGATCTAAGATGTCACCCGCTTGTCAGCCTGGTGGCAAGGGTGGGGGTAGCAGCTCTTGACACTCCTTTTGTATCATTGTATCACTTGTACCATATTTTTGTATCATTTTTTGTATGGATATTGTAGACATTATGTTGAGTTCTTTTTTGTCAGACTTGTGAGCTCCCATTGTACTCTGACACATGACATACGAGATGCCTCTTTTGATATGATTCTATATTACATGCATCTTACTTCTATATGCTTCCTTTTTATATTATGATGCACTTTTATGAGATGTTTATGGTTATATGCACTTTATGTGATTTGAATTATGCAGACTCCTTGATGTATGATTTTTTACTTTCTTATGATACTGGGATATGGATGTATGATGGATTTTTCCTATGGATGCACTTCTATATAATTCATGTGTACCGACTCTATGTTGTTAATTATGGATGCATTGATTATATGATCTGCCATGTAGATGTATGCACATATTTTACTTTTATTTTCTTTTGCTAAATGAATGCAGACCTAATATGCACAATGTATCTGAGTACATGCATGTGTGAGTTAGAAGAAAGTTAGTGAGAGTTTATTTTTGGAAAAGAATGAAAGAATGATTGATGAAACCAAGTCGCTGCCCTACATTCCAATTTTATTCATCATAGCACCTCATTATGAAAAGGAAGAGAGTAAATGCACCCAGATATTGACTGTCTGGATACCACTATAATCTTTGATAACAACAAGTAGATAAAAGATAATGAATGTTCAATTCTTTTCCAGGGTTAGCTCAGATCATGGAACTACGTGGCTACTAGATGCATGATAGCTCCTATCACATTTATCATGAATCATCATTTCCCTAGAATTGAGTTGAAACAATCCATAAACAAAAAACAAAGAAAACAAGATCATGATCCATCATAGTCACTCTCATCACTGAGTGGTATCCTTGAGTAGTGTAGGAACATAATCGCGAAAGATAAATTGACAACAGACTGACATGACTAACCTAGTCAACAACCTTATTGTTCCTTGATTGGCTTGGTGTTGATGTTTGATTGCATATGTGTCTGGTTTTAGGAATGGATGACTCATATAAGATTGATCTGTCTGGTTTTGAGTATATCCGTCATTGTCTAAGAAAATAGATAGCTTGATTAATGATAGATTGAAACATTTGATTGATGACGGATTGGATTGCTGATAAAGATGAGTCATATGAGTCCATTGCCGATTTGTGAAGCTTGTAGTTTTGGCATTTGATTGATTGTTTGGTCGTCATTAATTTCTTATGACAGAGATGATTTATTGCAGAGATTTTTGAAATATTCAATTTTTTTAATGATTGATTTCTTTAGGACATTTTTCTCTTTTTAGGATTGTTTCAACACTTTTTAGAATTTTTTAGATTTTTTTCAAGACTTTGTGCTCTTTTTAAAAAAAATTCAGGACTTTTTAGACTACCCCCCTGGCTGGTAAGTCAATATAAGTCATGGATAAGCATGATGTCTTAAAGGGGATTGTGCTTTTTTACTAAGCTTGGGTACTCAATCTTGCATGCAGGGAGTACAAGATTAATCTTTTGGAGTTCATTAATGGTGAAGCAGGACCTTAACACTTGGGGCATATTTACCAGGTTTTCAACAAGGTACCTACCCAATAGTGCATGTTTTAACATGTTTTCACTAAGAGAGCGGTTTTGTTTCTCTTTACTTTTTCCTCTTTTTTATTTTTTTTGTTTTTTTGTTGTCACCAAGGCGCCTGTTTGTCAGGTTTTCACCAAGGTAACTTTTTATATTTTTATATTTTTTTGTACTTTTTCAGGATCATATATGACATGTATACTTGGCCTTGAGATCTTAGACATAGAACCTTTTAGGTGAATGTTGTTGATATAACCAGGGACCTGATCTCCTTCCTAAGTTACCAGTTGATATGCCCATTGTCAGATGATTTGATAATGATGTATGGTCCTAGCCAATTAGGCTCAAACTTTCCTAGTTTAACTCTCTCTTGATTCTTTTGATATTCCATGAGGATGAGATCTCGTACCTCAAAGGTACATGGCCTAAATTTCTTGTGATAATTTGTTCTAAGGCGATTCTGGTAGCCTTGTAAGTGATTCATTACATTTTGGCATCTCTAATTTGATATGCTTCAGTGATATTCTGAGGGATGGGATTTCAATTTTGAGGGGTATAACCACCTCTAATCCATATACCAAGGAGAATGGAGTTTCTCCTGTAGGTGTTCTCACACTTTTTTTGTATGCCCATAATGCAGGATTGAGTTGCAAATGCCAGTCTCGACCAGATTCATTGATAATTTTCTTCAATATTTTCAGGATTTTTTTGTTAGTTGCATCAGCTTGTCCATTTCCTTGGGGGTAGTAAAATGAAGAGAAACCCTATTTTATTTGGAACTTCTCATAGAGATCTTCAACATCTGTGTTTTGGAAAGGCGTACCGTGATCAATAAGTATGGTCTGAGGGATCCCATACCAAGAGATGATGTGGTTTATTATAAACGTGGAGATCTGGTTACCAATGATATATGTGAGAGGAATTACTTCCACCCATTTGGGAAAGTATTTTGTTGCTACAATTATGTATTTATGATCATTAGAGGAAGTTGGCGTAATCTTTCCCACTAAGTCAAATCTCCATTTTTAAAAAGGCCATAGTGAAGTGATGGGGTGGAGGTCTTGAGCTGGTGCGTGAATAAGATCTTTGTGTATCTGACATTATCGGCATATTTTTATATACTTATGAGCATCTAACTCTACAATCGGCCAATAGTATCCCATCCTGATAATTTTCTTTGCTAAATTGTTACCACCTGCGTGGGCCCCACAAATTCCTTCATGTACATCCTATAAGGATATCTGGGATTCTATGGAAGTGAGACATCTTAAAAGTGTTCCATCTAGACTTTTTCCATACAAAGTATTAGCGAGAAGGGTGTACCTAGAGGCTTGTCGAATAAGGGACTTCTTTTAGTTTCTAGATAGGTCAGGTGATAGGATATTGTCTTGTAGGTAGGTATACATGTCATTGTACCATGGTGACTCATGACCAACAAGGAAACATAGTGATTCTGTTATGGGAGCCTTGTAGACTGGTATCATCAATTGTTCAACTAGAAATTGGAATCTAGTTTCATTACTTGGCATGTCGATAAAATATGCTATAGTAGCCATCACATCTACTAGTTTTTTTGAACCCTTGGAACTTGTTTAAATACACTGTAATGAAAAGAAGCATACATTTTTTCTATCAGCTCCTTGTATGGGACAAGTTTTTTGTCTTTGGTCATGTAATCATTATTGACTTGACTAATAACCAACTGGGAATCACCATAAACTCTCAGGTTCTTTATTCTCTATTGTATAGTTGTTTTCAATCCGATGACCGGAGCTTCATACTCAGCTATGTTATTTGTACATGGAAAATTGAGTCAAAAAGATTTAGGAATTGCACTATTTTGCGGAGTGATGAGTACTATTCCTGCTCCTGCACCATGGTTCGTATATGATCCATCAAAGAATAACTGACATACTTCTACTGTTGATTGTACTGTAAGGATTGATTCATTTGGAAACTCAGACACTATAGGTTGATGATCTAGAATTGGTGATTTTTCCACTTGATTAGTGATGACATGCCCTTTGATAGCTTTCTGATCCACGTATTCAATAGAAAACTCACTTAAGATCATGACCCATTTAGAGAGTCGTCTAGTTAATGCTGCTTAAATCAACAAGTATTTTAATGGATCTATGTGTGCAATGAGCTTCGTTTGATGACTTAGCATATAATATCTTAAATTTTGAGAAGCAAAGACCACTGCAAGACATTCCTTTTATATTTCTGAATAATTAATTTCATAGCCCACCAACATTCTACTAATGTAGTAGATGGCCCTTTCCTTTCCCTAATTGTCATGTTGAGCCAAAAGAAAACCTAATGTTGATTCTATTGCTGATATATATAACATGAGTGGTCTTCCTAGAATTAGTGGCACCGATACACAAGATTTCAGTAGATAATATTTGAAAGTTTGAAAATCTTGTTGGCATTGTTCTATTCATACAAAGATTATGTCTTTATGTAGTAAGTGTTGGAGCGGATGACACTTATCTACCAGTTGGGAAATGAATCTCCTGATAGATTGTAATCTTCCTTGTATACCCCATAGTTGTCTCAAACTTTTAGGTGGTGGCATGTCAAGGATGGCTGTAACCTTTTCTGGATCTACTTTAATTCCTCTATGTGATACAATGAAACCAAGGAGTTTTCCAGTAGTAACTCCACATGCACACTTCTTTGGGTTGAGTCACACCTTGTATTCTTGCATTCTATCGAATATCTGACCCAAAACTTGTAGATGAGTTTCTCTGAGTGTTGACTTGGCTAGTATGTCATCGGCATAATCCTTCATTATTTTATGAACCAAATCATGTAATATTATTTTCATGGCGCGTTGATATGTGGCATCAGCATTGTTGAGGCCAAATGGCACATTCCAGCAATAAGTACCCCATGCACAAGTAAATATTATCTTATGTTGATCTTCTGGTGCAATTTTAATTTGGTTATAACCTGAGAATCCATCCATAAGTGACAACATTTGATGTATTGCTATCAAATCTATGATTATATTGATGTTTGGTAATGGGAAATCATCTTTTGGGCATTCTTTGTTTAGGTCCCTAAAGTCTGTGCATATTTTAATCTGACCATAATGCTTTATAACCGGTACCATATTTTACATCCAATCCTATACGGGATGGGTCTTATGAAGCTCGCATCTATAAGTTTCTTTAGTTCAGCTTTGATAAGTAGATAAATGTGAGGATGCATCTTTCTTAACCTCTGTTTTACTAGCTTTTCTTTTGGAAAAAGTGGTAGGTGATGTAGTACGATCTCTGGATACAAACCTAGTATGTCGACATAAGACCAAGCAAAGTTGAACTATCATTCTTTAAAAAAACTAATAAACTATTCTCTTTCCTCAGGTGAAAGGGATTTAGCCAGATTTTTCTTAGGGTTCTTTTCATCCCCTAGATTCACTACCTGTATTTCCTCTACTAGCAATGTTGATTGTTCTTCTTTTAAGGGGAGGAGATCCAACTTTCCATCCTCTGGCACCTTAGAGAGGTTTTCACCAGAAGATATGTCCTTTATCTCTACTTTTTCATGGTCATAAAGTGCCTTTCAGTTTTCATGTAATGACTCTTCTTTTTTGTTTTTGTTTTTAGTTTTGCGACTGGAAAGAGGAGCCTCCTCCCCAAAGTATGTTGAATATCTAAGTCAAAGGAGAATCCTACCTTGTGATCTCCTGATGGTATTCCTTCACAAAGCCCCATGAATTCTGCAATGGTTTCATCATTTTCAAAAATATTGATGTCACGACATCCTTGTTGGTCAATCTATTAACTCAGGGTAGACTAAATAAAGTTCAGTGTGGGAGGAAGATTCAATTTGGGTGAATGGAACTACAATGATAGTTCCAAAAAATATGGAATGGCAAGTAGATGTACCATCTAAGAAATGGACATCAACATTTTTGTCAATGTAGGGTTGATCTTATAGGTTCATTTGGTCGAACATGTCATTGAGTTTTATGGTACTAGTGGATCGAGGGGAATGTTTAGGAATAGGAGATTCAGAGTCATGGAGGGATAACCACTCATACTCATGGGAATCAGTCACGCTAGAATGCTCGTCAGGTATTTCACTTTCCACGTCATCCAAGATTTCTTGATTAAGGGTTATTTGGGAATTTGTGGTTTCCACTTATGGTGGCAATAGTTGCTGGAGTATATTGCTAATTGGGTTATGTCCTTGATTTTTCTGCTAGTTTGATTCAGCAATTTATTGTCAGTCTACTGAAATATCTCAAACAGTTGTATTGGTTATGGCCTGACCATATCCTATTCCTCTTTATTCCTTTGAGTTTATGGTAAAGATAATTTGATCAATCCTTGGTGTCTTACCCCCAGACCAGTTTTTCCATCATATCTATATTGTTGCAGCATAGTATATCCAATACCATATTGTGTCAAGGGTATTTGTACTACTAGTGTCTCTTGAGGATCTTGATATAACCAAGTGTTAATGTCTAGATCAAAGGGGTGTTCTTTTCTTGTGTTTCCCCATTTAAAAAATGTAGTAGGCAGACATCTGAATATCACTAGTTCTGGAGCTTTAATAGTTTCCACTAGTCTAGGCATGTCATACGATCTAGGATATAGAGGTGTGTTGGTGATGGTGAAGGCTTCCTCATAGAAATATTCACCACACCCTTTGTCTTGGATTGATATTTTGACTACCTTTCTTAGTATATCCTTTGGAATGGATCACAAGCGGAAGGAATACTTGCTTCTTGATTCGATGGTAATTGATTATCTAAACTACCTCTTATAGTATTGCAATATTGAAAGGGGTTGGGATCTCCCTCTATGATGATCTCTGCTCCTTGATAGGGAAATTTGATGCATTGATGATATGTCAAAGGGACATCTTGCATTTCATGTATACATGGCCTTTCGAGAAACATGTTATATCCTAGTTCAAGGTCTAGGATTTGGAATGGAGTGCTCTTTATTATTGGCCCTATCTTGACTGGTATTATAAGGATATCGTTGGATGACCTTTCTTCTTCCTCATATGATCTGATATTGATTCTTTTGGTGACATCACTACTGGATTCTGAGTAACCCAAGGTATTTATTATATTTAGAGTATTGATGTTTAATCCAGCCCCGCCATTAATGAGGAATCATCATATCGTATGCTTATGCACTTGGACAAGTAAATGCAGGGGATCATTGTGCAGAGGTTTGTGTGGTGGTACATCATGGTCTGTAAACTTTGCATATTTTTTAGTAGTAATATAATTGACCATGGTTTGGAAATTTTCCAGAGATATGTCCTATGGGACAGCTATGTTTTGAAGAGCTTGTTCCAAAGATTGCTTATGCTCCAAGGATAGGCACCATAGGTCAAAAATGGAGATTTGGGTAGGCGTGCGCTTGAGCTGATCCACCAAACTGGGTTGTGGATTTGGTGTTGGATTTTTTGGTGTACCGGAAGTAGAAGGCATTCCTTGTAGAACAACTTTGGAATGATGAGTTGTAACAACATATTTGGCATTATTATCTTTGATAGTAATGGTAGCAACTTGGCTTTCTATAGGATTTATGCAATTTATTGTACTATTAGAGGTAGAATAGGTATAATTGACCTACTTGGACTAACTACCAGGCGTAGATGATTTCCCTTTATTATGGTTATGAAAAGGATCATTAAAGATTGTATGATTTGTAGTACCCTTGGATTGAGTATTGTTGACATTGATTATCCCTTGTTCAATTAGGTCTTGTATAATATTTTTTAATTGATAGAAGTTGGATGTCTTGTGGCCCTTAACCTGATGATACTCACAAAAATCATTATCTTTCCACCACTTAGGTTTTAAAGCACCATGCTCAAATTCCTTGATTTCTGGTAAAGTGGTCGTATTGGCTTGGATCAGCTTTTTCAGTGTTGATTCGATCGAATCTCCTAGTGGGGTATAATCATGTTTATAAAAAGGAAATCATTTTTGGCATTGCATGTTGGGTTGATTCTGGGATACTGCTACCGCTTGAGTAGTTGGTGTTTGAACTTGAGTATTTTCCTATGGGGTTTGTATTGCAGGTGTTTGATTTGGCATGGGTGGCCTTTGCAATGTAATCTTTGGTTGAGAATAATTGACCATCTTGACATCAATGACACCATCGTTGGTGACATTTTTATTTTTGTTCCACCACTTATCTTTATCAATTGAATTTTTGGTTGTGTTTCAGTAGGGTCCGCAAGGATTCCTCTTTTGACCAAATTTTTCTCGCATCTAACGCCTTGTTCTATCAGTTGTTAGAAATTTGGATCGAGTTGGAGTTCTGTAGTAAAACACATGTTTGGGATTAGATTATCCATGAACATGACTATTAGATCTTGCTCAGGAACATCATACGTGATTCTGTTGGCTGTGTTTCTCCATCTTTGTAAAAATTTGACAAAGGATTCCCCTTCCTTTTGTTTGATATCACAAATCTCCTTGATGCTGATGTTGTGTTCTATGTTGTGATGGAAGTGGGCAATAAATATTTTAGCCAATTCGCCACAAGAGTGAATACAATGTGGTAAGTGAGAGAACCATTCCATTGTTGTTCTGGCTAAACTATGTAGAAATAGTTGCATTAGGTATGTTTCATCGTGTGCGACTTCAATACAACTAGCAAAGAATTCCCTGATGTGTTCCACAGGATTGGTGTTGGCTCTATACTTGTCAAAATTAGGCACTGCAAAATGTGTTGAAAACAAAGACATGTGTAAAGAATTATCAAAAGGATATGGGTATAAGTCCTTAGTAGTGTAGGACTTAGTTTATACTTGATTTTGCACATCCATCATTTGAGTTTGCATGTTTTGCACTTGTTGTATCACAATGTCTATCAGGGACTGAGGAACATTTCTAGTATTGCCTCTTTGTCTTATAATTGGTATAATACTTTTCCTTTGAGTCCCTTGCATTGGGAAGCATGATATTCTTTGGATTTGGTATTGATTCCCTGCGTATTGTTTTTTTGATAATGGGGTAAATGATGGGCCCAAGGTTATTGTGGTTTTGTGGTTGAGATCTTTGTTGGAATAAAGATCTAGCCCTTGGAGGACATTGACTTAATGTTGGACAAATAGATATTGATCTGAGTTGTTATGAAGCATTAGATCCAAATCCAGTAGGGATAGATTGCAATGTCTGGGTAGTGGCAAATGGGTTATTTCTCGTCTGAGGTGCTGATGAAATAATTTGAGCACTTGATGTGAAATCCCATGAGGTAAATGTCTGAGATAAACTAGAAACCATGGGTGCACTCATTTGGGATCCCATCATCTTTTGAGTGGAAGATGAGCTAGCTTGAGTGGCTGAGCTAGTTTGCGTAGATACGACCTTTGGTGATGTTGTAGCAGTTGATGATGGCATAGACAAGATTTGAGACACCAAGGGATTACTTTGAGAGTTTTTGGTTGTATTATGTCCTGCCAGTGGGTTCTCAGTCCATATTGTGGATACATTGAATTCAGCAGAAAGTTTGACTCCTTTGTTGATTAGCATCGCAAGGAATCTTTTAGGACTTCATTCTACCACTTGTGCAAAATAAGCATCATGTTCTATGTCCTCTAGCTCTTCATCTATGATATCTTGAAACATAGTTGGCCTTTGGGAATCATGTGGAAGTGTAGATTTATTTTTAGCATATAGCGAGGGATCAGTGTGTTTGAATGGGTTGACCTCTATTTGTTCTTCCCATGGGGGAAACATGTTAACGTAGGATTCATATTATTGGTTTCTAGCCTTTGACCTTGTATAAGGCCCTCCATAAGGTGTAAAAGACATGGTGTTATCTAGGATTTAACTAAAATGAGTGACGCAAAGCAAACAAAAGGGAAAACCTCTTGAAGAGAGTTCGAGTTTGTGTTTAACAAGGGTGATTCTAAGAACAAACTTTGACTTTTCTTGATCTCATAGATTGATGATGATAATATATGATTTGACTCTCATATTAGATGAGATAGTCATTATAAAAGGGTGATGAAACTGAGATAATGAGATCAAGATAATCTAATATGCCATGTTGAATTATAAATCTTTAAACAACAATTGAACTGGAAGGAGAGGTAATCCTAGATGTTTGAGATTTCACTAAATCTTTGTTATTTGGAAAGATGTATACACTAACCCTTCACACAACACATGGAAATTTTCCAAGGTTTCAAACTGATAAAACATAATGCTCTGACAAAGGAATTGAAACTATTTTGGCCGAATAAGTGCTCAGGATTTTTGGTCAATTACGGCAAACTTTTGTCGATTGTGACACAATGCAGGGTCAATTGCGGTAATAAAAGGATCTATTGTGGTAATAAAAGAATCAATTGCAGTAAAATTTTGTCAATTACGGAAAAGTTCCATTAGTCGTGGCTACTTGGGATGGTCATAAAAATCTGATTTTGCAATTCGAAGATTTGTCTGATAAAATAAAATTTGGAGCGCTGATTCTGGAATAGACTTTTGTTGACACCCTAGACATTCAACATTTTTTACTCATTTTGATAGTGTAAGATGTTGGTTTTGCATTTTAAAATTGATCACACAAGCAAGAACAATAGAGATCCAAGAATAAAATAGTGTATGTTCTACAACTTTTTCAAGTTGCAAGGTTTTCACATGGTCAAAACAGAGACAGTCAAATTAATCTATGGTTAATTGGCTTCAAGATGTAATGCTATAGGCCCAATACTTTTGATGTTCATCAGCTCACACAAAAATTGTCACGCGACTAGGACATCAAGGTCCACAACGTAGGTGCTCATGTTTTTGTCTTTCCTAGGTATTTTTGTCGTGCTAATAAAGATCTGTTTCATTAACAAAATACCCTGGATATGTTGGGAATCTTGGGGGGAAATTCTGTAACCCCTTGCACTATGATAAGACAGTTGTTCAGAGGTAAACCGGGTGGGTCTCTAATTAACCAGGTTACAGTAGGTTCTATGGCATCTATCCAATTGGTTTGTATGTGTGTAACTCACTTAAGAGCCTAGTTGACCATGCTGGCTGTAATACCCATCCCCTAGGTTGCTTTAAGTTTTAGTGTCGCACTCTTTTAGGCTATGGTTGTTAGTTGTTTATGCCAAATTCTTTTGGGCTTTGTTGTTGTGAGAATTTACCTTCTCAATTAGTTGATTATGTATGGATTTGTGACACTATATCATGTGATAGAAGATAGATGATTGATGATGTTTTATGATTATTATTTTTTATACGTTTCTACCTACCCCATACTTGCATGTGTATGGTTAGTCTATATGTTTATGTTCATATGGCGTGTTTGGTGTAGCAGAGGATGGAGACGTAGTTACTTGCATTTGGAGATCCACATGTTCGATCGATCTATGTCATTGTTTTGTATGCTATATATATATTGGATGTACATGTGTGGTAGGTACAAGGCATCGTCTTCCCTGAATTGGCAGGAGTGAGCGTGCCCATATTACGACTCAAATGGTAAAGAGGGGAGTTAACAATCAAACCCAAAACCCTAGCCTAAACCTACTTTGTCCTATGATTGGACAAGAATCTATTTTTTCTACCCTACCCAAATTCATCCAAGGGATGTGAATTCATGGATACCTGCTAGTGATGTGTTTGTGTTGATATTCAATTGTCTTTTGTTTGAGTGTCGTTACTTGATTATTAGGATAAATTAAATTGTCAAAAATAAATTATATTCATATTCATGCTTGTTGAAATTAATTGAATATTAAATGTAGGGTATTTAATTAATATGATTAATTAAATACCTATGTTTAATTATGAAATTAGTTCAAAATTCAATTTTAAAATATTAAATTTAAATTGAATATTTGATTCAATTTTAAATTGATAAAAGCTCTTTTTGATTTTGTGATTATATTTAAAAATATATTTTTGCAATTGAATAAATTAATAATTATGATTTATAGGAAAGTTGTTTTTTTTTAGAAAAAGGAAATATTAAAATATGAGTGCACAGTAAAAAGGAAGTTTTTTTTATTTATGTTTTTTCTCTCAAAGGAAAAAAGATGAGTTAACTTCTGATTTTTGAGGATTAGGGTTTTTCTTTCTTTTCTTTTTATTAGGTATCTATTATGTGATTAGGGTTAGACACACACAGGTTTTGATTGAAGGTTTTGGAGTTCTGGGAGGATTCTGTCATTTTTTTGAAAAGTGTTGCTAGAAGTTTTGGATTTGATTCTCGAAGACATCGTTGCAGGTAGTTTTGCTTTTGAATTTAAGTTGCAGAGAAAATTTGAAGAGGAATGAGATTATTGGCTTCAGCATTCTTCTGTATAGATCTTCAGTATTTTTGAGGTAGGGTTTGAGAACCCTCTTGCTTATTTCATGTTTTCAAAAAGATGCGTCTTCGTGTTTGAATAGATATGTAGATTGCTTCGTTTAGTTTATGATTATTGTTGTATAATAGGTATACAATATCTATTTTGAATCATTTAAAAAGAGGAGATTAAACTAGGTTTTCAATTTAGAAAACTAAAACCTAGAAAACTGAAAATGAATTTTATTGGATGGGAATTAGAGTTTTGAGAATTTGAATCGAAAAGATTACGTGGTTTAATTTAGAAATTTCAATTATTGAAGAAGATCATTTTCAATCTGGGCATTAGGGAAAATAGGGAAGATATTCTTCATTTTTATGTTATAATTTCATTATAAATTTTCCTATACTTTTTCCCTTAAAATAATGCCTAAAATTGATTGTTAAGAAAGTTATATGCTTGTTGTTTTCTCTGAGGAAAAAATACAGAGGTTAAAAAAAAAAATTAAACCAATAGAAAAAAAAATTATAATAAATTATTTATTAAAAATTCATTTATATATATATATATATATATATATATATATATATATATTGAAAAAAAATATTTAAACAACAAAAAAAAATGAAAAAAAAAGCTTTACAAAATTTAAATTAAAAAATTTTATGTGGGGGCGGTGGGGACCACCCACCCCACACGCCACTGATGGGGGTTGTGCCACCCATGGCAGCAGCGGCCTATGGCAGCACAAGCCTGCCACCAGCAGCCCTGCCACAATAGTGTCATGCCGTGTGATGGGATGGGATGGGGTCCATGCCCACCCCCGCCCCCCCAACGTTACTTTATTATTATTATTATTTTCTTAAGTTTTTAAAACAATTTTTTTCTTAAAAAGGGTTTAAAGATATATTTTTTTAAATTAGTTTTAATTAACTAATTTTTTTTTATATATGTTTTTTAATTTATTTAATTATTATGTTAGTTTAATAGGTTTTTCTATGGTCTAGTATAAATAAATTAAGGCATAAGGCAAGGGGATCCTCTGTCACCCTTCCTTTTTATTATACTTGCTGAATTTTTAGGCAGAACAATCAAGCAAGTAGGGGGTTGGGGAGATTGGAAAGGATTAAGGATTGCAAGAGGTCTAGAACCAGTTACTCATTTACAATTTGTAGATGATACATATCTCATGGTGGAAACTTCTGCAAGGGAGGCCAGGGTAATAAAAGCCACCTTAGACTCATATAGTACAGCATCTGGGCAATTTATTAATTGGGACAAATCTGAAGTTTTTTTCTTCAACTCATATGTCCCTACTCAGCAACATGTGCTTAGATTATTAGGAATGAAGGCAGGTGCTCTTCCTAATAAATATCTAGGGATTCCACTATTTGCAGGGGCATCGAAGGCAAATTTATGGAAGGAATTGGTGGACAGCTGTGTAAAATGACCGGATAGTTGGAAAGGAAAATGGATAAACTATGCAGGGCGCATTTTGATGTTACAATCAGTTATATCAACAATCCTTGTATTCTCAATGATTTGTTTAAATATCCCCATTAAAGTTCTAAAATACATTGAACAGCGGATGAGAAAATTCTTCTGGAACGGAGGCCAAGAGGATGATAAAATATCATTAGTGGCATGGGAATCAATATGTAAATCTCGTAAGAATGGGGGAGCTGGAATTAGAAGGTGGAAGTTAATTAATAAAGCCTTGGGAGCCAAACTAGTATGGTAAATGTACACAAAACCGACACAGTTGTGGGTTAGGATCCTCAAGGCAAAATATTTGGACACCGTGGAGGATACTAGGATACTTACTGTTCAGAACCCCGTCAGAGGATTAGCAATTTGGAACTTCATCTTAGAATGTAGGTCACTGATTTGTGACCATATTTATTGGCAGAATGGTGATGGTAGGAATGCAGCATTCTGGGAGGACTCTTGGAATGGAAATAGAGCTTTGTCAGATATAAATTGCTCACAAGACTTAATGGTAAGTACAAAACATATATGGGGAGATAAAGTGCAAGACTGTATGGAATAGTTTCAAGGTCCATTGGGACCAGAATGGAAATGGAAGGAGGTCACTTTAATAGGCATGAATGAGAATAGTTGCAATGCTATGAAAGATATTTTCAACAATAGAAATATTTAGATTTCGAAGGCAAATGATACTGTAATTTGGTGTGTGGCTAAAAGTGGAAACTATTCAGCTAAATTGGGGTATAGTCTACTACTAAATGAAGAAACAACAAATGATTGGCCATATAGACTATGTTGGGATAAGGACTGTTTGCAGAAAGTGGGAGAATTTGCATGGGTTTCTATTCAAGGAAGGGTATTAACAGGGGAAAGAAGGAAAAAGTATGGTTTTATAGGCCCATCTATGTGCCCATTATGAAATCAATCAAATGAAGACACGGATCACCTCTTTGTTCACTGTGAATTTGCCCAACAATGTTGGGGAATGGTTAAAACAAAATTAAACTTTGTAGGACCTATGCCTAGATCTCCTCTAGACATCTTCAAAAGGTGGAGGGGAGAACAAAAAAAATCAACTTTCTCAAAAATCTGGACAGTAAGCCCCTCAATAATTATATGGGAGTTGTGGAAAGAACGTAACAGGAGAATATTTAAAGATAAGTCAAAACCAATAGAAAGTATTATGTTCATAATAAATGCCTCAATACATGAAGTAATGAGCTTTGTTGTAAGTAAACGATATGCTAACACAATATTTACATCTTGGGACAGATTTATACACAAAAAATGGCCAGGAATAAAAGTCAGTTACAAGAATGATAGGAGTCTGGGAGGATCAATAAAAACAAGTAGAAAGGATGTAAAATGGTTTCCCCCAGATATAGGGTGGATAAAGATTAACTTTGATGGATCTTCTAAAGGTAACCCAGGGATATCCAGAGTGGGTGCGATAGCGAGAAATAACTATGGAGATACGATAGCAATGGAATCTCAGAAGATAGGAACTGGAAAAAACAATATGGCAGAGGCCCAGGCTGCTCTACTAGTAGTAAAGTTGGGAATAAGACTGGGGGTGGAGAAACTGCATTTAGAAGGTGACTCTCATATTGTTGTCGAAGCAATCAAGAAAGGGAATTCTCAAACTTGGTCCATCAAAAGCATAATTAGGGAAGAAGTATCCCTTCTTCAAAATATGAAGGAATTCAATATAAGCCACACATTACGGGAGGGTAATGTAGAGGCAGATAAACTAGCAAATTTGGTTACTAGCTTTGACAAAGTTAATACTATTATATATGAGGACTTTAATCAAAATAGTAATGATATTTAAATTTATTTCAAATTTGAAAAGTGACGCAATGACATCATGACCAAAGCTAGTAAGGGAATTAAAGTCATTGGCAAAAAAGAGGCAAGTGGTCAATTGGAAAGGACAGGAATGACAACAGATTTTTTGGGGAACTCTAAAAAATGATGAAGTCAACGTATAGACAATCAAAGGAAGTAAATGATTGTCAAGCTTTTCTGTCATTAGAAAATGTGGGAAGTGATGGCCAACATGCATAAAAATGGTGTGTCACGAAAGCTAAATGCAGGCAAATTAAAAGATGACTTGCTTTCTTCTTCTTTAAGATAGAAAACAAAGAGGAAATTGATAGCGAGCAAGAAAATGGAAGCAACATTTTGTGTGGATTCTGATAAACAGATGAAGGCATTTAAGGGACCTACTAGTTTTGAGCGGGTTAAAGGTTTGGTGAAAATTAAAACTGTGAAGATGGTGGAAGCAGTAATTGAGGTCATTGGCGATCAATTTCAAGAAAGAAAAATCAAATGTCAAACTAACCTGGATATGGTAGCGATTATTATCGCATGGGGCCTCAAGATTGGCGAGCAGATTGAAGAAGTCATCCAGATTATAAAGGAGTTGTTCGAAGAGGATATGCTCGGAGAGCTGGACTCGGTGCTGGAGTGGTCAATTCATGGCATTGGATAGGATATTTCAAAGTGTTTTGCAGATGATGATGACGCTCGTCGTTATGGGTTAATCCCTTTTATCAAGTGGCGCCCGAAAGTGGATAAACCCATGATGATCCATAAGGCAAAAGAGGGTTGGAAAAAAATAAAAAAGGAGATGGTGGTGCAAAAACAAAGGGAGGAGGAAATAATGGCTAAGCTGGCAATAAAAGTGTCAAGGAAGAAGCGCTCCCAAATTTGGCGCAAAGGGAGGAGATTCGAGTAGTACAAAAAAGGGGGAAAACCCCAAATTTTGAAAGGAAAAAAGGTTTCTTTTTGAAAATTTTGATGGTGCATTAATGAAGAAAACACAGCTAGTAAAAAAGCACAAAGTATAAGGAGCAATGAGACAGACGGGAAAGCCATGAAGATTAACGGAAGGAAAGATGCAACAGCGCGATGGCGCAGAACAAGATCCGTAAGACAAAGATTAGGTTTTGTTTTGATAGTAATTAAGTTTCTCGGCCGAGAGCCATAGTATTGTAAAGTCTAAATATTTAGACTAGGAAGTAGTTTATGACAGTATAAAATGCGGGGGAGATAAACGTTGAAGCATATAGATATTAAAATGTAAAGGAGCAGAGACTCCTGTAGGAAATGATGACAGTGACAAACTTGAAATATTGTTGAAGAATGATATATGTAATTTATTTTATATAATAAAAACACCTATTACCGACCAAAAAAATTAATTAATTAATTAATTCTGTAAAAAAAATTATCAGACTGTAGTAAATTAATTTAATTTCCAGAATAGTTGTTTTAAAATTAGCCAATTTATAATAGTTTTGGTAAGTGAATTTTAAACGTTATTTTAATGATTAGTTTAAGGTATTTTTTTTTATAGGTAACAATATTTGTATTAATTTTAAAAAAGGATTACATGATAAAGAGAGTAAGAGAGCCTAGTGTCTCTCGATTACAAACATAATAATAGCCAAAGCATTACAAAAAAAGGCATTAGCGCCCAACCCCTAAACCAGCCCCACAAAACCAGTCCGCTGGATAACAAAAGAAACCATCAAAAAACCCCCATATGCCTGGAGCACCCGTCCTATCCTTCATTTCTTGAACCATGTCGTTGCCTCCTCTTTGGTGAAATTGGGGATTGCTTGATCGTTCTTTCCTGGTGGGCATGGCCTACCCATCCCACTCGACGCTCCCCGGTTGAGCAAGGACACATCTATCCCAGCAGCTTCCGTGACCATTACATTAGTCACCATGCGCCCTTCCCATTGGATTTGATAAGGCAAAGGTTCTCCTTGAGGGCGCACACTTTTCCTGGCAGTCATCTTCATTTTTCCCTTATGTGCATTCTCCTCTTTCTTAGTAAATTCCTGCACAAGGGGCACCAATCGACACCATGCCCTAGCAGCTTTCGATACATGCACTGCACCTGGGTTCGTAGAGGACCAAACCACCAGTGGCTACAACAAATTATCTCCTCCTCCAATGAGTCTCCACGGATTCGTGCCCATATTCAAACTCACCCCAAGGATAGTCCGTTCAATGATATCCTCCAGTCCACCAAGCCATTGTTTGTCAATGCATGATTCCACCACCCGTTGGACTTCATCTTTTCAATATCCCACCAAGAGAGCCAGAGAAACAAATAGTGAGGTGACATCCAGGTTTGTTCACCTACACCAGTGGGTGTCCATGTACTCTGGCCCCAAAAAATCCATTACCTTGCGCAGGAAGGCTTGGTCCTCAATAGTGAAGATGATCTTCAAGCGTCAGGCCGAGACTGCACCTGCATAAGCCTGGGTTTGGTTGCAGGACACCAGCGCAAAGTTTGCTTCCATGATATCTATTGCGTTGTTCAAATGAGATTGGGAAAAATAGAGTGTTTAGTGCTATAAATGCTATGGTATTTTGGAACCTGTGAAGTTCTAAAACACGCCACCCCAAACTTTCCTGTGTGCGATATAATTGAAGCAAGTGGTGTAATGACCTTCCTTAAAAGATCATGAGTAGGCCTAATTATTGTGTGATACTCCAAGGCAATCTACGTTGGGTGACCACTAAAAGGAATACTTTGGCATTAGGCTAAATTGAGAAGACCAAAGTCTTCAAAAAAATCATTCTTGTTTCCAAGGGGGGTGTTGGCGCCCAAGTTGGCCAACTTATCAGCCACCGTATTTGCTGATAGACGTGGGATATCCTGAATTCTTCAAACTTATGCAACATGCTCTGAATTTGGTTGATATGTTTGTCTAAATTCCATGAGGCAAAATTGCCTTTCTTGATGCCATTTATGATGATTTCTAAATCTCCTTCCAGATGAACCTTTTTCAAACCCAGCTTGATTCCCAGTAATATGGCTTCTTTTGTAGCCTCACACTCTGCAACATTGTTGGTCCCATCTCTTAACCTCTTCGCTACGAGGCCAAAAATGTTGTCGTCCTTATCCCTGGCAACACCTCCACACCCAGAGATGCCTGGGTTGCCTCTTGTAGCCCCATCAAAATTTATTTTAATCCAACCTTCCTCTGGTGGTTGCCACGCGCTCTGAAACTTTCGCAACACAGGATTAACCCTACCACACCCATTAACGGGCCATGATTAGTTTAAGGTATTATTTATATTTTGAATGAATAATTAATTATGTATTTCTTTTTACAGTCTATTTTTATTTAATTATTTCTCAGAATATAGAGTGTAAATTGATTTATTATCATACTGGGCAATATTAGTAAATTATTTATCTAAATGACTGAATTTTATATTTAGAATTTTGTCATGTCACTTTATCATGTCTCTTTCCAGAATTGTAATTATTTATCATTCTTTCAGAATTATTAATGGTTAAGTTAAATTTCTTATGTATTATTGAATTTCGACTCTGGATAGAACTCAGTGGATTAATCTGGAATCATTGCTTAAACCAGTTTTGGAAATTGTTAGGTTATTATATAACAAATTTGTGTCAGGATATCATACGAACTCTCTATCTTTGATGTGAGTGTTATCTGCTCGATTATGAACTTTTTTCATTGTGTTTATGGGTTTGGGATTTAGAATGACCCTAGAAAAGTCCAAAGTCTTTGGGATGTGTATTTAGTGTTGTGTCCTGATTTTGGTTCTGATCTGATCTATGTACCCAACCTTAAAATGTGTTCTTATGATGATTGTGTTACTCTGAGTTATGTTATGTTGATCGTTCCTGATATTGAGAGGAACTAGATTTTGGAGTTTTGTGTATATGTACCCTCTTTTGGTTTAGTATGTGTGATCAGTGAACCTAGGGTAGGTTATCTAGTTATGTAGTAGGGGTGGCTTGCAATAATGTGTCAGGGCCCACAAGTGGAAACCAGGATCACTTATTGTAAGTTTCTTAATCAAGTGATAATGTTATATATAATTGGGGGGTTTATATTAAGTAATCGGATATGGTACCTCACCCATGCTTGAGTGCTTGTATAGGATAATATGGAGGATGAGATGATGTTTTCCACCCTGTGAGGTATGGGTCTAGTATAGTTAATGGCTTCATCTGGTTGGGGATTCATTGATACCATATATGGTCACTTAAGTGTTTGAGTCCAGAGAGACTACCAGGATGAGACTAAGGGGTTAGACGTATATGATGACACCTTCCTATACACAGTGTAGGTTTCCTACGTGTGTCGGTTGCCTCTGGATTAGTGAGTATACCTTGCAGCATGATTAGTACACCTTGAGTTAATAAGATTTTAGGATCCCCTTGCTTAGATGATCTTGGCTTCTTGTTATGTTATCTGAGTGGGGTCTATTGTTATCTCCTTAGCATGGTGGGGTGTACTTGTATAGTTCCACATGAGCGGGTGGTAGTGATTCTTTACTTATCTTGATCTTTTGGAGGTTTCGATCTTATCATTTCTTATTGTATATTTATTGATCATATCGCATGTGATACTTGATCTGGATAACTGTAATGTTAAATTATTAAGTGGTTACCACATACCCTGCGACATGTGCAAAGGATGTAGGTTTGATGTATACCTTATGGCATCAGATGTAATCTTGCAATTATTTTATGGATGTTTTATATGTAATCTATTCTATTAATGAGAATCTTTTGTTTATGGATATCTTGTTGGGTTTTGGTCTTACGTAATTCTACATCATGGAACCCTTAAGCATTGTAATCTATGCTTGTGTTTGTTCATGTGAGTAAATGGTAATTGCTTCCGCACTTTTGTATGTTCTTGTTTGTAAACTTTAAAAAAAAAATCTGCAAACATAGTATCATATTTAGTTTATTTCATCTTGGGTTCCTTGGTGGAATGTTACATTGGCTACTCAGGGATACTTCACCTGATCTAGGCTATCATCAACACACATCGCCCAAGCTTGGATAGATATAAGATAGATCTTTGGCCCACGTCTTGTTTATATACTGATCGGAAGGATTACTAATTTAAAGTCATCCTCTAAGGAAGAAACACTTTCCCTAGACAGGTCTCTCTAAAAAAATTAAAAGGTTTTTATTCTAACAGATTGTGCAAGCGCACCAAAGACTCAAGACACAAGGTTAGTTTCATTAAGCACCAAAAGAGAAAATGTGAACAAGCTATCATCCATACAAGCACGAGTGTTTAATTTTAAGCCCAAACCAAATGATATTTTCTTGTTCAATCTTAAGTGCACCAGAGTCAAAAGTTCTTTTCCTTGTTCGGTTTTAACCACACGTCAATTTTATGCACTAATTTGAGAGATGAGATTGTGTTTTTTGAGCATACACTTTTATTTTTAAGCACCAAAAGACAAATGAATTGGTTTTAGATTTAACAAAATTTAAGTTTCTTCCACACCACAAGCTATCAAGAAATGTTAGTACCGAAAAATCTTAGCAATCAAAACAAACGATATTCAAAAACACCTAGACTGTTAAGACCATGAAATACTCACATTAACCTTATATTTGGCTGCAAAATGCTTAAGAGAATCGATATACCTGGTGAAGGGTTCAGTTTGGTCTTCAACTATGATTACCAGGGTTTCCTTTTGTTGTGTGTAGTAATGAGCGACTCTTTTTTGGGATGCTTTTCATGATCTAAATCATGGGGTGCATCTAATTAATCTCCTTGCCATTAGTCATTTGTTCATCCCTACAAAAAAACCAAGAAGAATTAGATTTGATAAAAAAATGATGAAATAGAGCAATTGTGAAATAAGATCTTCAATTGCAAAATTCTTCTGTCAGTTGTGAAATTTGTCAGGCGATTGTGAAATTCTTCTGTCAGATGTGAAATTTGTCAGGAAATAGAAAAATTCTTCTATCAGTTGTGAAATTTGTCAGCCAATTGAGGAATTCTTCTGTTAGTTGTGAAATTTGTCAGGCGATTGTGAAATTATTCTATCAGTTGTGAAATTGATTCGCCAATTGCGAAACATTGTCGAAAACAAAGACAGCAAATGAATAAATTAATTTTGAAATAAAAACATAAATTGCAGAATTACAAGGAACAATTGTGGTAATAAACCAGGAAATTGAAAAATTATTTCATCAATTGTGAAAATCTTCTGTCAATTTCGAACTTACAGAATATCCTGAAAAAAAATGACGAAACTGCGGTCGTATGACTAAGACCAGAAAATTCTTTTGGTCATCTACAAGCAATTATCAAGTTATTTGATTCACGTCGGGTTCACCAAAAATGTATAGGATCTGATTCTGCACACTCAAATGAGGGTTAGTAGCACTGATTTTCTATGCAAGAAATTAATCAAACTACTTAGAAAAAATCTATGAACAATAAAATAACAAGCATCAGAGAGGAAAACAAACAAATGCAAACCACAATGCTTGAAGCTCATTGCTTCTCTCTACTCCTTCAGAAATTATGTATGGATGGTGCTCAGTGTTGGTTTAACAACATCTGTGACTTGGGATTGTTGAGAAAATGAGATCAGTATGATAATTATTTTTCTTTATGCTTCGTACAAGAATCCTACAGAGTAATTGTGCGCAATAATTCAAAATCCAGACCTTGTTCAAATGGTTGAGAAGGGTTGATTACATAGAAATGGAAATGATTTGGATGGATGAGATTAATCCCAGAAACTTGAGAATGGATGGCTGAGATCAAAAGGAACGGAAGAAGCAATCAGTAAATTCCACCCCTTAACTGAAGAGAAGAGGGGATGGTTTAGTCAACTCAAGAGTTTATTTGTGAGTTAGCTTTTAGAACTGAAGAGAAGGTGGAATGATTTATGCAATCATAGAGATAGCACATGAGTTCCCTTTTTAAACTGAAGAGTTGATTGTCAATTACCTCTTTGAACTGAAGAGTTTATTTATTTGAGTATTTATTTAATTTTAGAAATTAAAATACTCAAACATGAGATAATTCAATTCTATTTTTATTTTAAATAGAATATTTGAGTGAAATTAATTTAATTAGAAGACTAAATTAATAAGTTTGTATATTTAATTTTAAACTTTAGGAAATCAAATTTAATTAATTAATAAAGATTAATTAATTAAGGTTTATTAATTAAATAAAATTAATTATTTAATTAATTTTGGGGAAATGATTGAATGATTAGATGATTGGATTAAGACAAAATAAGATGATTAATTAATGATTAAAAAACCATTATTTAATAGAGGAATGTTAGTAATTAAATGTAAGGACGCAAGTCTGTCCATTTTAGGGTGTCTACAACAACTACCTGACAAACCTCTGCATCTCACTCATTCTTATGCAAGTGATGCAATATGTGATCCCTCAAATCTATGTCTGTAGACATGGAATATATCTCATGACATCTCCTACTCAATGCATCTGGGACTATAGTCTCTTTCCCCTTGATGTAGTGGACATCAAAATCTACTCACAAAGGAACTTCATCCATCTCCTCTAACGAGCATTAAGGTTCAGCTAAGTGAATATGTACTGCAAACTCTAATGATCTATATGTAGCTCAAATCAATGTCCTAAGAGGAAGTGTCTGCATCTCACTAGTGTGTGCACCACTGCTGCAAGCTCAAGGTCATGGGTAGGGTAGTTAAGCTCATGAGTCTTAATTTTCCTTGACTCATATGTGATAGCTCGACCACCCTGCATAAGTAATACTCCCAAACCATCCAAGGAAGCATCTGTGCATACCACAAAATATGTTGAAGGATCTAACACAACAAGGATAGGTGTGTTGGTAAGTGCTTTCTTGAGTTCCTGAAATTCCCTCTCGCACTTCTTTGTCCACTCAAATTTCTTCCCCTTTCTCTGAAGGGATGTAATATGGAGTGCCACTAGAGAATCCCTCAATAAAGCATTTGTAATATCCTCCTAATCCCATGAAACTTCTAACCTTGGTCACAGTGGTTGGTGTCAGCCAATCCATGATGGCTCTGATCTTTGATGGGTCAACTGAGATCCCATCACTAGAGATAATATGGCCTAGGTATTAGACCTCTGATCTAAAGAATGCACACTTTGACAAACTTTCATACAACTGATTATCCCTCAAGCACTGCATTATCTGTCTCAAGTGCTCCTCATGCTCCTTCTCATTCCGCGAATATATCAATATATCATCAAGTAAAAAAATCACAAATTGATCAAGGAATGTGTGGAATACCCCATTCATGATACTCATGAATATAGCTGGAGCACTCATAAGACCAAATGGAACCACCGTGAACTCATAGTGGCAATATCTAGTATGGAAAGTGGTTTTGTGAATATCGCTCTCCACAATCCTCAACTGATGGTACCCTGACTTCATATTTATCTTTGAGAATGCCTTGGCACCTTGAAGTTGATCAAATAAATCATCAATCCTGCGGAGCAGATATCGGTTCTTAATAGTTACTTTGTTCAACTATCGATAAACCATACATAACCGTAGAGATCCATCCTCCTTCTTAATGAGATAGCTGGTGTGCCCCAAGGAGAGATGCTAGGATGAATTTTCCCTTTCTCTAAAACATCCTCTAGCTTAATCTTGACCTTATTAAACTCATTAGTGGTCATCCTATATGGTGCTCTTGAAACTGGCTCATCTCCTAGTATAAGATCTATATGAAAATCAACCGCCCTACAGGATGGCATATCGGGTATGTAGCTCAAAAGGAAACATATTTGCAAATTCCTGAAGAATAGGATGATCATCAAGAGAATGTTCCTTGTCCTCCTCTTCTTCTCTATCACTGATAATGATGGAAAATAATTAACATTCTTTTCGCATGCTTTGCTTAAGCAGCATAAAAGAGATCATATGAAGGGATATAGGCCTCTGAATCCCTAAAATTACTATAGAAGTGCCATGGTCATCTACACACTCAATATTTTTTTGACAAAAATCCATCTCGGCTCTGTGGGCATAAAGCCAATCCATGCCAAGAACAATGCCATAAGATCCTAGAGGTGTAATATGAAGGTCTGCCATAGTGTTCATATCACCAATTTGCATTTGAAAATCCTTAACCATATATTTAACAGACACTCTAACCCCTGATGCTAACTCAACTTCCCAACTAACATCCTGCCTAGTCACCACTAGCCCACAACGCTCCACAACCAATGGAGAAATAAAGAAATCAATAGCTCCTAAATCAAATAGGATGGTAACACTACTACCTCTGATCATATGTGTGGCCTCTATCACTATGGCCTAATGCTCTGCCTAGAAGTTATCAACCACTGCAAATACCTTAAGGGACTTACGCATGTCCCCAACTATAGGCTCTCATGTGTCCATACGCTGACTGCCTGCCATATGACCCTGTGCACAATCTCTAGCTATGTGCCCTATGGAACCACAAGTATAAAATGGTACACGTACCTATGTTTAAACTCCATGTGGCCTAGAATACTTCTATCCTCCAGTCCTACTATACCCACTAAAACCACCCCTGGTGGACTGCTGAGTCTGAGACGGGGGTGTAAATAGAACTTGTGGTTGTTGATCTCTCCTAGGACCCTGTGTTTGCCACTTCTTGGGGTTGGAGCCTTGATGTCCCTATTGTGTCCCTTGCCTCTTATTTTGTTGAGACTTCTGCTAAGGGTGAGGGGGTTTGTAGGACCCCGATGAATGTCTATGATTACCCTTTCTAGTGGAATTTATGAAACTCGGATGTCTATGGTACAGGGTTACAATTCTGAAACTAATCTGATGTATCCTGTGACTTACCCTAAATCTCTTCTGGTATCAATTCCTTCTCCATGAAATCCCAGAGGTTTCCTAGAGCTTCCATGCGTACTAGTCTTGATATCGCAGCATTTAGTCCCCTGACAAAGTGTTTAGCTCACAAATTCTCGTCCTTCATGTAATCCACATAAGGTAGAATCTCAAGTAACTTTCTCTCATATTGCAATACGGTGAGTCCTCTCTGCTGAAGATCATGGAACTCATCAATGTGGCACTACCTAAATTACTCTGACAAGTATCTCTCCTTGAATCTCTCCAAGAAGGTGCCAAGAGAGAGTGTCAACAACTATGTTACTCTTATATTCCTCTTGTCTCCACAAAGTAGAACATGATAAATTAACTAATGTTTGCATGTTGTTGAAGTACAATTGTTCACTAAGTTCATTAATGGGGTTACAACATCGCTAGATTAATTTAATCCCAAATGGTAACCGGGTAGAATTAATTGAATTTGAGAGAAATCATGCAAGCATTGACCATGTGGGGGTACCCCCTTCCAAGGTTGACTTGTCAACATCCCTTGATAGGGGTTGGCCAAGATGGTTCAACTAGGAAGACTTTCCTTAGGTTTAAATAATTTAAATCTGAATAATTACATTTTACTAAAGAGGTATTTATTAAATTCTTTTAACGATTATACAATTAATTAATAATCCTTGAATTATCATTCTACATTAATTTCACTTTTACCCTTAGGAATGTAACAATAATTTCATTATTGAAATCTGAATATTACAACGATATTAATGACGTTAAACACATTAGCCCTTTTAAATTTAAAAGGCACATTTATAATAATAATATAAAATTTAATAATTTAATGCCTCCTCCCCCCCCCTTTAATAATCTAAATGACACATTTAAAATTCTAATGTATAAAATTTAATGACACATTTAAATTAACAATATAATCTCTTATATTTAAATTACCCCTTTTTAAAAAATTAAATGACACATTTAAAAAAATATATGAAACCTTATATATAGTCATTTATTACAATTATTACATTAGTCACACCTAAACCCGAATGAAATAAATTATCAAATTATAACGCTATTTTAGAATCTAATCTGGTTTTTCCTCTAGGTGCTTTCTTTCCTGCTGGTGTCTTTATGTGTATTCGCTGATAGTGTTGTTGCCTTTTGTAGGCCTGTTTTTTGGGTGTTTCCTATTTTATGTTGGTGGTCTTTAATGCTTATTCCTACATTGTAATGGTTTGTAAAGGGTTTGGGTCCCTTCAAAACCTGCTTTTGCTTATTAATAACAATATTATAACATAATTGTGATTATATATATATATATATA
>MU227747.1:3591964-3602257 GCA_018584345.1 Thuja plicata
ATATATATATATATAATTTTTTATATTTATATAACTGTATATATAAACATGAATATATTGAAATAAGTTAACAATGGGATTCTATATTCTTTTATACTTCTAATCTATATGTTGCTCAAATCCTAAACATCTATGTAAATTCAAATGTAAATGCATGTAAGTAGGCATAAATAAAATAAGTTTGAAGCTGAAGTAATTTTACAGATTTCTAATACATAGTTTCTTTCTATCATCTTTTTAACAGTAAGGAAATATATAGATTTAAATTTAATCAAAAATATATTTGCCTTGAAAAAGCAATTTCCACTTTATTACTTTCCTCCAACATGGGGTTTGCTAGTAAATCATAGATTACAAATTTCAAACTTTTTTCAGATATGCACTATATAAATAAACAAAACAATAACACAAGATAACAATGAATTTCCCCAAATTTTACATTTATGTTTTCTTTAGCTTTACAACCCTTAGAAACAACTACCTATACAAGGAATCTATATCATTTACAAATTTAGGAATAACTCCATATACAAGTAAACTGGAAACTGCAGCAAACAATGGAGAGCATTGCATTATTTCATTTTCTTTTCACCATCCTTTCCATCTTGATACAAAGGAAAACTTGCAAATAAAAGTATGGAGATGACCATGGAGGCTCACCTCCCATCCTAGGCCTATAAAAGGCCACCCCAAAGCTAGGAGAACTAAGACCAAACAAGTTACACAAATTCTCATACAACATTCACAAAAATCAGATTTTACAACAAACAACACAACAATAAATTCCCATCCCAAGGCTTCCACAAAGTCACTAAGTGACTCAAAATAATGGGGTGAAAGTGGACCAAGTATCCAAGACGAGAATGTTGATTATACAAAATAACAAGTGCCTTCACAAGGCTTATATCCAACACAATTTTGTCTCTTTATTATCTCAATAACAACAACCCTTATGCCCCTCAAGGCTACAAACCAAAAGTCCCCTTATGACCCCTATTTTAACAAAAATATAATAGCAGCAAGGATACCATAATCCTTTCTTATCCCTCTCTTCCTAGAAGAGAGACTCTACACTCCATGGACTGTCACAAAATCCCTTCACCCCAAGGCTAGTTTTCTCTCCCAAGGGTGATTTTGGCCTTGCACTCCCATAAACATGCAATCAAGAAAATAAAGTTCAAGAAAGAAACAACAATCATTAAATTCAAGGAGAACTTAGTTCCAATAGATATAAAAGAAGAAGCACAACACTCATACAAACTCATGTTTCTCTCCACATAAAATGCAAGCATCTAACTATGATAATGAACATGACCAACCTCAACTCCAGCTATGGTAAATGAAGGTTGTAGAAGAGCTTCCCAATTCCCAAGTCTTCTTCCTTAGCCAATATTCTAAACTCAAAGTTGTCTCCGAAATTGGAGAGTGGGTGAACATCCTCTAAATTTTGGAAACCCCTCTAAAAAGGCTCCTCTCACATCTCCCAACTCCCTTGGGAAAGATGTGAGTTCCCATTGGTTTTTCTTCCCAACCTCTTACATGGTTTCTAAAAATGAAACTCAAATTGGTGGCTTATAGATGGGAAAAAAAGTTATTGGCCAACCAAAGGAAGGTTGTTTACCCAAGGCCAATCTTTGAAAATTTGATTTTCGTCCATCTTGAGAAGCCATGTTTTGAAAGGAATCTAGTGTCACATGTAGGTGGTCTTATGGTTAAAAATAACCCTTACCCATGTGTATATCAAGTGGGATTTCAAAAAGGACCTAAAGCCAACCATAGAAGCTAGTTTAATCCCTCAAAAACTCACCTAAAGTTTACCTACATGTCAAACTTGATTTGACCAAACTCAAAGCTCTCTAACCAAGTTGTCTCATGGGGATTCTACAAGGTACTTGCCTATGCATTGATTTCACACAATGTCCCTCCAATGGACATGTCATTGCCAGCTCACACACATCACAATTGTCAAGTGACACCATAAATACACGTCACAAAATACACATATCATGTCCATTTAGGAATTACATAATTAACAAAATATAATTTGAACAAACATACAAGAATTCACTTTTATGAATAAAACACATTACATATGAGGTATTGTCTCTGTAGTTAGACGCAACCTTGGCTTCACTATCACACATACGTTTGGCCTTAGTTATCCAAATAATTCCATGGTCACTTTCCTGCACATCTCATTTTGAATATCAGTAGTCTAAGCAAATCACACACACACACACACACACACACACACACATATAAGAGAGAGAGAGAGAGAGAGAGAGAGAGAGAGAGAGAGAGAGAGAATAGCATTCAAGCATATAACATTTTAATTAACATCTCATAATAAAATCATAGCTCAACACCATAGAAACCAATTAACATAATTCCCAAGCAATTTCTCATGAAAACACATGTATATTTATATAAGTATATGAAATAAATCTACTTAGTCACATAACATCCACTTAACATCTAATCCACTCCAAATCATAACTCAACATGGATAGAACCAATATAACATGAAATCAAATACTCAATTGTATCATCATAATAATCATTTGAGTTAACTAACCATAATGCATGCATAAATGTATTAAAAGATCGTTAACATAAGTACTCTAATTAAAAAAAATGGAATACATCATATCCAATGCTATCAAATCCCTGTCAAATAAAGTCTAAATCTATAATGCATCAAAATAGTGTATCAAATAGTAAGTCTATCATGAAAATAAATGGAGTGCTATGAAAGCTCGAGGTAGGGCCTCACAGTATGCATTTCAAAAAGATTAGAAATTACAAAAATATTTCTTTTATGTTTTCATAGTTTCTTGCATCATAAAAGAGAAAAATACGAAAAAAATAGTTTTCTTTTACTTTATTGCATATCATTTCTATTTGAGAAAAAGACAAAAATAATTGCATTACTTTCAAACATGTATGATTTCTTTCATGAGTATTTCGATGATTCCTTTATTAGGCAATGCTTGCAAGAACCCCAATGAGGTGTCTAGTAGTGCAGATGTGGTTATGCTAGATGATATCTCTCATGGTCCCATCTCTACGACATCTTTCTTTAAATTTCTTCCACCAAACCTTTACCAAATGTTCCTTTGTTGGCTTCCTTTGCGTGATTTTGTTTGTAACATTGAAACACCTAGAGTAGTTGTCCATGCCAAACCATTGATAACTATCAAAAGATTCCCATCTCAGACAATTGAAAAGCCTCTTATCACTATTAAAGGTTATCCTCAAATGTCTAACAAGCCTATTATAATTGTCAAAGGGAAACCTAGGAGTCCTTTAGAGTTTTTCAATGATCACAGTGCAGTGGGCCATACCTACCGTATGCGGAATAACCCTCAACCTAATAATCTGGTTATTCCTACTTCTTTACCACCTTCTCAACCAGTTCTTCCTTTAGCACCTTGTTTACCTCCCAATCTTGGAAAGGAGTATGGTTTGGTTGAACAATTACTTGCTACTCCTTCTAAGATCTCTCTATGGGAACTTCTTCAAAATTCTCCTACATATCATGAAGTCTTGAAAAAAGCTTTAAATACTCTTCCAATTCCCCCACTTAATCAAAAAAATATTGAATCTTTCTTGGAATGTATGCATACTATTCCTACTCCTCAAATTGTCTTCACCCAAGAGGATTTACCTTCCGAAGAAATTCAAAATCAATATGATTCTCTCATGGTTGATGTTCTTATTAATGGAAATATCATTCAAAGAACCTTAATTGACAATGGGTCTAGTTTGAATGTTTGTAGCATGGATATGCTAAATTAAATTAAAGCTGACATGTCACCTCTTCAACCGGATAATATTCCTATTTGTCAATTTGACAATATCGCTAAAAGGACATTGGGTATCATAACCTTGCCTATTAAGGTTGGTCCAGTTATTCTAGACACTCCTATTCATGTGATGCATGGACCCCTTAATTATAACCTTCTTTTGGGAAGATCATGGTTACATAACATGCATGTTATTCCTTCAGCTCTTCATCGTAAGCTCAAGTTTATCTATAACAATGTGATGTACACCCTTCTCATAGATGATAGACTGAATAGTTTTTTAAACACAAAATTCGCTAAGGCTCCTGAGTCTCATGAAGAAAAAAGGGAACCTGATACTCAATCTGTAGAAGAACCTTGTTCTTTCACTTCTCTTTCAGAAGATGATTGAGGATCTTTGGATTTCACAGCAATATTCATCGGAGAATATAAAGTTTCAGATCTTTCATTTATGCAATCTCAAACTGAAAACACAAAAGAGATTATTACTCCAACTCCTCTTTCGGCTAAGATAAGTAATAAATTTGTTGTTGCTTCTACAAATGAAACTCTAGAATCTATTAAGCCTAACTTTTATGACATATTGACCTATGAAGCTCCATTAACTCTTTCACATATGGCTTCTCGTTATGGTCTTGGTTATCACTTGCTTGAAAAATATGGATTTAATGGAAAGGGATGTGGAAAATTTGAACAAGGGATACAAGTGCCATTGGAAAACAATGCACATGAACATTCCTATGGATTGGGATTTAACCCTTATAAGAAACCACACCCAGTTGTACTTTAATTGCCAATCACATTTCTAGTGGACCTCTTAAACTTGTGAATCCTAATCTCAACGATTTTGATCAAAAATCTTCTCTTGATACCTTTAGTACTGATGATGCTTTATATGACTTCTTGGGAGCATATAATGATCTCCCTCCTTTTCACCATAATAGAAGAATGCCTTATTGCCTGAATGCTAAAGCATACTTCGGGAAAGAGATTGATCCTGAACATCTTCCTAATTCTCCTTTGCCCATAGAAGTTTCTTCAAAAAGTAATCTTTTGATTACCGATACCATTGATGTGCAAATGGATCCTAATGACTCTAAAAAAGTTATCAAAATTGGCAAATGTCTAGATGAGGAAGAACGTGTATAGATCACTTCTCTTCTTCTTGAATTCCTTGATATATTATCTTGGTTTTATTTTGATATACTTGGCATTGACTCTAAGATCATCACTCATAACATCATTCTTGCTCCTAATGGTAAACCTGTCAAACAAAACATACACAAGATGAATCCTAAGATCTCTCTTCTAGTTAAGGCTAAAATGGAAAAGCTTCTTGATGATGGATTTATACATCCTATAGACTATTCTTCTTGGATCTCAAACATTCTGGTTGTATCTAAGGGTGAAAACAAAATCAGGATGTGTACCGATTTTTGTGACTTAAACAAAACTTATTTGAAAGATGAGTTCCCTCTTCCGAATATTGATATGATAGTGGATTCTACAGCAGGACGTGCTTTATTATCTTTCATTGATGGTTTTTCTGGATACAATCAAATATTTATTCCTCCTCAAGATCAATATAAAACCACTTTCATTACTCCCTGGGGAACCTTTTGTTGGGTTGTTATGCCTTTCGGATTAAAGAATGCAGGTACTACATTTCATGACTAAATTCATAAGATCCTTGAAGAATATGTTGATGATATCCTTGCTAAGTCCATCGAACGTGGTGATCATGTTCCTATTCTTAGAAAGATCTTCGAAAGGATACATAAATACATGCACTTGAATCCCCGAAAATGTACTTTTGGTGTTGATAGTGGAAAACTTCTTGGATTTATTATCTCTAACTGAGGCATTGAGGTGGGTACTAAGAAAATTGATGCTATATTTAATATGCCACCTCCCCAAAACATTCACAACTTCGCAGTTTACAAGGAAAAATACAAGCTATTCATAGGTTTGTCTCAAATCTCGAAGATCGTACGATTCCCTTCACTTATTAAAGAAAGACATTATTTTCTCTTGGAATGAAGAATGTAAACACTCATTTGAATAATTCAAAGAATACCTTTCTATTCCTCCTATTTTACAACCTGATCACCCTAATCGACCATTCTTCCTTTATACTTCAACTTCTTCAAAAGTATTAAGCATTGTTTTATCTCAATACGATAGTGATGGAAAAGAGCGACTAGCGTATTACATTAGTCATACTTTTGTTAATTATGAAACATGATACACTACAATCAAAAGACAATGTCTTGCTTTAGTTTTTGCTTGCCAGACACTCTGACATGGTCTTCTTAATGCTGAAATCAATGTTATTATTAATTTTGACCCTTTGAAACATCTTTTCTCAAAAACTGACTTATCAAGACGTCTCGCTAAATGGGTTATGCTCTTAAGTGAGTTTGACTTAAGGTTTGTTTCTCAAAAAGTGGTTAAGGGACAAGCTTTGGTAGATCATCTTGTTGAGGCTCCTTCATCTACATCAACTCCTGATCCTATTACTTTTCCTGATGAATTTGTGTTACCAATCGACACTAAGGATTTATGAATTTAAACATTTAATCATTAAATAAATATTTAAGAATTTATGTATTTAAATATTAAAGAATTTCTTTATTTAAAATATTATATAAATACATGAATGTCATTTTTATTTTTTTTATAAATATACATTTGTATTTGAAAATATTTTTAAAATAAACTCTTAAATAATAGTAAAAACTAATTGTGGGTCGCGTACATTACGGTAAATTTCATTTAGAAGGGCTATCATCTATGCCTCAGTCCATGGAAATTGAATTGTATGTTTATATATTGCTTTTAAATAATAAAAAAATTATTTAATATTGAAATCCTTAAATTAATTATTTATTGAATACATTAAATTTAATATAAAATACAATTTTTTTTGGGCAAAAGTGGCCATAGCCACTAAAACATTTTTATTATTTATATATTGTTTTTTTTTTTTTACATGGGTTCAACAAGGACTCATGGAGGAAAGAAACTGGAAAAGAAAACCTCCACATCATCGCCCCTAAAGAAACAAAATAATGCAGTGAGGCAAACCTTATAAAATAGGCCAAACCTGGATAACGTAAACATTACCAGATACAGAAGTGGCCATGGCACATAATGCCAATTACAACAATAGCCACATAAATTTCCCACCCATGCCTTAAGATTAACCATCGGTTATCCAGGAGATACAAATTATCACACCCCCAAATCCCACAGTATGAACCACCAAGACAGATAGAAGAGAAGGAGAAGGAAGTTAATCTAACAAAGGAACTTAGAAAAGATGTTATCTCCAAAAAGAAGACAAGTAAATACATTCCTTCGAAGTCAAGAAAAGAAGAACATGTACAAACCAATCCAGAGACCTGCATATACTCATTCACAACCAACTGGCAAGATCAATTAGTAGTAGTGTAAAACTCAAATATAAAATATACAAGCTCAGGATACATGAATGAGCATAATTTGAGAAAAGTAAAAGTGGAACCATTATACTTTTTATTAGTTTTATTGATTTTAAATTATTGTAATATATCTTATGCAAAAAAAATAAAAAATTCTTTGATTGTATCACACTTTTTTTAATAAATGATTTTACAAATAAACTTGATAAAAAAGTATACTTTTATTTCTATCTTAAAATATTTTTTTAGATAAATTCTTATATAATTATCAATTTTTTAGTTAATACAAAATTCAAAAAATATTTAGTTTAGATAAGATTTAAGAATTTAAACATTTAACCATTAAATAAATATTTAAGAATTTTGATATTTAAATATTAAATAATTTCTTTATTTAAAATATTATATAAATACATGAATGTCGTTTTCATCTTTTAAAAAAAAAAATATTTATGTGTATTTGAAAATATTTTTAAAATAAGCTCTTAAATAATTGTAATTCTTTTTATAATTTTTACAAAAAAAATTTAAAAAATTATTTATATAAGATTTAGGAACCTAGTCTGAACCTCTTCTTCATGCCTTTGTAATGATAGTTACTAGAGTTTTTTGTTGTTGTTGTTGTGGGTATCAAGGTCATCACAATCACCAAGCCCATGAGCATATGGGCCGAAGAGGAAGTATGAGGAAGAACTAGAAGGGCAGGGTAATAGGGCCTAATCCTTGTCCCTCCAAACTTATTACTTTTGCAAACAAAAGCGACATATTTTCAATTAATTTGAGTCCCCCATTGTTGATTGTTTGATTTTTAAAAATATAAGATATCTAGGATGTATGACTATTACATTTGATGGTTACTAGATAAGATGTCCAATAAGATAAATTTGTAGACTGTTATTTCAATTGTTATTTATGATACTTAAGTTCAATCCTCAGTTATTTTTTAGGTGGTGCATTACATTGCAAATATTTCTTAGATTATCTCTTTCTACATTAGCAATATATCGTTTCAAAAGCTTTTATGATTTTAATTTTAAGTGAGAATCTATAATTTCACCTAATCTTAACTCTAATGCATTACACTATTGATAGGAAATTTGACACGTTGTGTCTATTGTTTAGTCTTTACATGTAGGGTTCTCCCCTATATATGTTTTTTTTTAAACATTTCTCTTCAATGGTCATATTGCTTACCCTAGGGGAAATGACCCAGTAACCGTTAGGGGGTCTAATAACCATCCCCTTTGATCCCCCAATTACTAATATTAAAGAGTCCAAAACATGATAACACATGTACCAATAGCCAATCACACATGTATTAATAGTCGATCATTTTTAAACTTTTTTTGTTGGTAATTGGCCCATTTCTCCACCACTATTGGGACATTTTGTAACGACGACTGGACGTTTGTCCACAAGTACTAGCATTTTTTGAGTGAACAACTATTGGTGAAAAACATAGCGGGTATCAGGGGAGCGTTTTGAAATGGCACTTTTGGACCACTTTGCACTCCACAATCCCCACAGAGAAATCCGTGAATACCCAAAAGCCAAAACCTTAGCTTTAAACACTTCACTCACCTACGGAAGTACACCGAAAAAATTGGCAAAATCGACTTACGGTTTAAGAATTCTAGGTGCGTGAAGTCAGCCTCAGCAGCTACTCGATCTTTTCCCTATTTCCTTTTAAAGACCTCTAGAAAACAACTATTCAACTATTTTGTACAACACAGAAATCTGAGTGTTTTGGTCATAAAGTTGTACTTCATAATCATAAAAAAAATGGCAGTAACGAAGCAGCCGCTGACTGTAATCCCAGATGAAAACGCCGAAGTCAACAAAGGTAAACTAAAAAATAAATCAAAATGCAATACCCATTAATGGTTTTGCATATGCATTGATCTTGAATCATAATATCTTATTTCTTTAAATCCTACACATTTTTATCAGTTTATGAAGAATTAATAATGTTCAACTTCAAGCCCTTTTACAAGAGATGCAATTGGTTTATGATCATTCGCAGGCAAGACTAATGTGGCTAAATCTGGCGGGCCGAAGGAGTGGCAGGCAGATTTATCAGAACAAAAAACACAGAATCAGAAATGGGGTCCAAATCCTAGGTACCAACTCACCCAGGAGATGAAGCAACAAGCACAAATTTGGGCTTGAGATGGGATTGAGTATGTACATAGATGGGTCAGGGATGCTAAGATGGCAGAGGAAGGTACGAAGTGCATTCTTTCTGTTTTCGTGATTGCTTTGATTATTAGTTTTATACAAAATAGAATTGCTAAGATGACATTATGAGTATCTCAAATTGATAAAAAGTAATGTTGCTCATTTAAGTCATATGATAGGTCATAGGGTGAAAGGAACAAATGATAGTTGATTTCACTGGGTATGTTTTACAATTGCAACTGCACACCAAATTGAGATTGATATTCAACCTAAAAATATTAACTCCATCATGGAATATTAACTCCATCATTTCTTGAGAAAGATAATATAGCCAAATGTTTGTGATTTTGGTGGGAATGCAAATAACATATTATGACTGCATTTAATTTATATTACAATGGGTTTGTATCATTAAATAATTCTCAAGTTGAGAGTTCTCTGCAAATGTCAAAACAAGATAAAATGACTGATCATATGAGTAGTGTGAGGAAAAGGAAGAAAATTTTTAAGGATATATGTGGTGGTACCCTAAATTTTGATAATTTAGAAGTCCCAATCCATTATCAAGAAGCATGTTTCTCCATACTAAAAAAAAATCAAAGAAGCTTTATGACACAAATAAATAGAACTAATTAATCGAAGCCTTCAGAAAATGCTGGAATTTAGACCTTCTACAAAGATGATTTCGACAGAGGATAAAGATGGTCGAATTTTAAAAATCTAAAAACGACCCAGTTCGGGAAATCAAATTTCCTATCTCCAGCAGAAATATTAGATTTTCACGAGGTGTTTTGGATTTTTGACCAAAGCCAAATCCGAAAGTTAGGTAGTTATTTTTTAGTTAGTTTATTGTTTTTTCAAAATAA
>MU227747.1:3603099-3614890 GCA_018584345.1 Thuja plicata
CCAGAAGCGTAGGGGAAGAGGATCATAATCGATCATTCCCGTTAGTTGGCCAAAAATAATTGGATTTCCCATCATTGGATTGGCAAGTCCAAAGGAAATTCAATTCAGCGTTTTTGGGCACCAACAATATCAATGTGATGCTCTTCCATAGGGTACACTCAAACTATGATAAAAGTTAGTTGGCTTAGACGTGGAGAGAAAAAGAAAATTTATCTACAACTCATTAAAAATCAACCTCCTCAAAAGATAAGGAAGAAATATGGGAATTACATACTATCCTTGGATGACCAAAAGAGGCCAATAAAAGCGTGTAACAATATCAAAGAGATTGCTTAAGGTCTATCTAGTAGCTATCAATGGAAAAAATGTATATTTTGAGAGCCAACAACTCTTCCTCCATTCAGAGCCAAGCTTAAACTCGTGGAGTAGAAGACTAATTGTGATCCTCACTTCATCGAAGGAAACCATCAGTTTTGTTTAGTGGATCTAGAATATACACAACACTTAAGAGATCTAGAACAACCCTACCATTAGATCAAGGCTTCACCCTGCCACGTTATTAGCCTATATAAAAATAGGCTATAGGGCAAGTATTAAGTGTCGTGCATTTTTTTGAACAAGTTACCACCTTTAACAAATTGTCCCTAATATCCAAAAATTAAACATATTCAACAATCACACTAAAGGGAGTGAGCTAGATGAACCCCAAATTAAGAAGTAATGACCCTCTAGAATCTTATAATAAATGGGACATGGAAAGATTTCTCATTTGTGTCAAGTTGAGTGAAAACATTTAGCAAATATGCTAGAATGTATCACTGCAGAGTTTTATTTAATTATAAGCAGTCTAAGTCTAATCTATGCCATTGGGTTCTATAGCCTAGGCAATAAATGTCAACAAAGATATCCATTGTGAATAATGGTATTTTTTACAATGTACAGGAAATGCTTAGAACAGAAAACAAGCATGACACTAACTAGGTTGGTATGTTTTATCCATGGAACCCTGTTAACTTCTACACATATCAAACAATTGGTGAAGCAGACAAAGACATGGTCAAATTAATGGCATCCTATCCTCAAATCCACACTCCAGTCCCTCTCATAGACCCAATCAACACACAATACATCTAATGAATTCAATTTTTAATGTTTACTACAACAATATTAAACATGCTACAAGAAAACATTTTTTTTTTAA
This sequence comes from Thuja plicata, assembly GCA_018584345.1. Lineage (NCBI taxonomy): Eukaryota > Viridiplantae > Streptophyta > Pinopsida > Cupressales > Cupressaceae > Thuja > Thuja plicata. The sequence goes on from MU227747.1 coordinate 3,604,301, forward strand.
AAGCAAAAGTGAATACCCATTGTATATATTATATATTTATAAATTGGTTCGAAGGCTCATCCGGGAAAGAACCAAAAAGAAAACCCAGAATCCTTGCCCATTACATAGTATTAATACAAAATTCGACTAACCGACAAATACATCAAGTTACAACTTCCAAACTACTAGAAGCAGCCAAGGGCGGACTAAAAAAGACTATACAAACCGATAATGCATAAACCGAACACACCAACCCGCTAAACAACTTCTAGTTAATAGAAACCAACTGCCCAAAACAGTACGACTCCTAGCCAATATCGACGAGTGATGCATTCAGACAAAATTTTACCCCTATATCCCACATATTCCTCCATGGCATTCGGGTCCGCAGAATCAAATTATGGCTGTGATCTTGGAGTCCAACCCGAGTGACCACCCACAGCTTCATCCTACTGGAAAGCTAGTGGTTCTGACTCCCAACCCAACGAGCTAACATCTCCACACACACGTTGCTCTGGCAAAGAACTTGCTCCCCACACTGCACAATCTAACTGGGCCATGCTAGAAGAAGGATGCCAACTTGTACCTCCAAACGGCCATATGTTAAGGTCAGGAAGATCATATGACTGGTGTTGTTGAGACGAAGACGGGGATATATTAGCACCCACAGCTGGGATATTTGGGATCTCCAACAGATCTAACAGAGCATACACCACAAACTTTATTCTGTCCTCCAGTTCTTGCCCAAGAATACGACCAAATGTGTGCAGGGCATTCTTAACATGCCTGAAACTGTGTTTCTCCAGCGAGTGCTTGATGCTATCAAACACCACCATATACTCATGATTACTAAGTAAGATACGCTGGGACAAAAGGCCCCCCACCAAGGTGTGGCCCTTCCAAATATCATATTTTTGCACTGCTTTTTTAAGCTTTCATTCATAAATTGTGGCTTCACAACCTTTTGAGCAAGTATCTCAAGTAGTTGAACTGATTGTAAAAAATCCAACACATTTGAGAGAAATATCGAGACCAACTGTAATGGAAACATAAACTGCTTGGTGTGGGGCAATAGAATTTCTTCCCCAATAACTCGCTTTATTGCATGCCTAATGATACTTGAATGGCACACAAAAATCTCATCCGTGACTGAATCTTCAATCTGTAGCGGAAGAACTTCCTCCACCACATCTGGCTTCAATCTCAATCTATAATTCTTTGGGAGCATCTCGCAGTGATACCACCTGCATTTCTCACATTTGATACAGACATCATTCGAAGACTCCATTACTAATGGCAATACATATAACCAGCAATCTGTATGATTTTAAACCAAGCCGAGTGTACTGCCAACTATGTGAAATAATAGCATATCCATTGCAATCCGATCATATTAACTACATCCTGTGCATCCAGCACAAAATGTAATGTTTCGCGCATACCACCGTTCTCGACCATGTGAAAATTCAGACACGCCAGCATCAAAGTTCAAAAGATTACATCACACACCACTTCACCCTACAGAATTTGCAGTTTCAAATATTGGCAGTTGAGCTTGCCTTCAAATTGAATTTAATTCGTTCACCGTCATAATTAATATGCATGCGATTTACCCGTAATGTGGCATACACTGTCCTTACCATACCACATCATATTAACTCCCACAACTCTCCCTATCCATTATGACTAACCTTAGTAAGTCTTGGTAATTTTGTATGACATCATCCGGTGTAAAAGACATTAATTCATTTCCATCACATCCCACGTTAGAAAGCCAATCCGCTACTGCATTACCTTCCCGAAGTGTATGCGAGATGCACGACTCCTCAAATGAATCTAAAAGTTGCCAAATCTGTTGCAGGATGTAAGCAATCTGCCAATTATGAGATTCTCTCTTAAGACATGCATTAATTATTACCATTGAGTCACCTTCTACTTGTATTTTCTTAAATCCACCTTGTTTAGCTAAAACTAATCCAGCAAACAGGGCATGAGCTTTGGCTAAATTATTAGTACCCTGCGGTAGAGGAGAGGCTTTGATAGCTAAGACATTGCCAATGTGATCTCTAATGCAAGCCCCCAAACCTGACAATCCAGGATTCCCCTGAGATGCCTGTCAAAGTTGATTTTGACCAATCCATGCGAAGGTGGAATCCACTTGACTGTTGATCTGTCCACTAACTCTTTAGTTGTATATCATTATGGCAAACTAATAGGGACCAATAATCCTTTCCAATGGAAAATAAGTAACCCATCCCATTGTGTGACAATTGGACTACCTCTAAATTTGGCCAAACTGGCATTGACCACTTCTGAGAGATTTTTCGATGCCTAACAATACATTGTAAAGAGAAGAACTGTCAAGTCGGAAAATACGTTTATTTCTTTCCCACCATATTGCCCACACTACTAGAGTCGAAGTACATTTCCAAATATTTGTGAAAAGGGAGTTAGGATATAAGATTGGCCAAGCCTGAAATAGGTCCCAAAGCTTATGAGGAAGGGGTGAGTTGTACTGAAGCTTGTTGAGGACGAAGATCCAACATTCTTGGGCAAACGAGCAATTCAGGAATAAATTATCTGAGTCTTCAAGAACTTCATCACACAGCAGACATTTGAAAGGTTGGGCAATTCTAAATTTATTCAGTCTATCATTAGTAAGGATCGTCTTTTATAAAGCAAGCCACGCAAAATACCCTTCTTTAGGGAGGACAGCTTGATTCTAGCAGAAAGTGTAAGCGAGATAAGGGATCAAAGGTGAATCCAATTGCTGAATAATTATGTATCCTTTTATGGAATACTTACTGTTTCTTCCTGGAGCCCAAAACAATTTGTCTTCCTTATCTTAAAGGAAAACAACTTTCTCTAAAAGAAGATTACGAAAAGAGTCCTTCTGCTGATCAAATATAGGAAACTCGTCTGGATCCTTCCATATTACTTTCCTTGAAAATAAGCATACAACTGAAACAAAATTAATGAGTTGTTGACCCCGTGTGTTTTTAGAAGCCATGACAATATCTTGGTGATATGCATATTTGATTAGAGGGGGGCATCCACCCCACAAATCTCTCCAAAACGTTACACTTGCCCCATTGTTAACCTCCCAAGCCCCATTGTTAACCTCCCAAGATACATACTGTCTCACAATGTCTCTTGAGGACATCATAAAGTTCCAAATAGCAGATCCTTTCAGAGGATCTAAAATAGAAAACACCCAATTTGGATTGTTGTTATCTAGATATTTCTGCTGCATCATGTACATTTGCCACACAAGTTTCCCTCTGAATGCCTTGTTCCTCTTTGCCAAATCATGAACCCCTACCCCTCCCAAAGACTTAACATGAGCCATGTCCTTTAGGGATATGAGAGGGATTTTCTTATCACTATTCATATTTCTAGTCCACAAGAAATCTCTTAACAGTTTTTGAATCTGCTGAATAACGGTTGAAGGAGCTTTCAGAACTGCCAAATGATAGTTTGGGATGGCTGATAAGACTGTCTTGATAAGGAGAATTCCCTGAAAGAGAAAGCCATCTAGGTTTCCAAGCCACAACTCTACCTTTTATTCTATCAATGATGTTTGACCAATAGAAAACTTTATTTGCCCCCCATGAAGAAAGGAATGCCAAGGTACATAGAGGGAAAGAGGTCAATAGAAAATCCCAAGATCTGAACTATTTTATCTATTGTTTTCAACTTGGTGTTAAACACATGTTTTTTACTTCTGAGGATTCACTTTCTGGCCTGATGTTGCAGAGTATAAATCCAATGTATACTTAATCTATCTAGCTTCTTTGATGAGAGATGCTCCAAATAGTAAAGTATCACCTGCAAATAGGGAATGGGTGATCGAGATATTTGTGCCCTCAATATGAACCCCCTTCCATAAACCAAGAGAATTCTTCTTTATGATTGCTCTACTAAATGATTCAACCATACTTATAAATAGAATTGGTGACATTGGATCCCCTCGACGAACCCCTCGTGTGGATGCAAAGAATCTAGCTAGGACCCCACTTATAATGATTGAAAACCAAGCACTCGATATACATGCTCGAATCCATTTGCACCAGCATTTTGCAAAGCCAAATTTTTCCAACGCTTTAAAATGAAAATCCCAAAAAACCCTATCGTAGGCCTTCATCATATCCAAATTAATAACAAAATTGGGAGATTGGCTGCAATTGATAGAATGAAGAACTTCGTGAGCATCTAATGCACCCTCCATGGTTTCCCTTCCAGGAACAAAGCCCCCTTGCTCTTGGGAGATAATATTCGGGATGAGATGTTGCAACCTTATATATATGGCTTGGTGATAATCTTGTATACAGTATTGCATAACGAGATAGGCCGGAATTCTGCAAAAGTTTTTGGATCTTTGGCTTCAGGAATGATCACAATATTAGTAGTATTGAAATACTTCAACACAGCTTTGCTCTTTCTAGAGTCTTCAACCGCAGCTAGTAGGTCCCACCCAATGACATCCCAGCAAGCTTGATAGAATAATACCGTGTATCCATCAAGGCCAGGGGCCTTATCTGGAGGTAATGAGAGCACCACCTTATGTAATTATTGAATAGAAAATGGGGCCATCAAAAGTGCATTATCATGGTCTGTAATTAATTCAAGAATAGCATCAAGAAGTTCTTGCACATGCGCCCCCATGTTAGGTGTAGGGTCAGAGGGTGCAAGAAGGTTCTTAAAGAATTTGACACCTTCATCTTGTATACCTTGTGCATCCGAAATAGACTTCCCAATTATAGCATCATTAATTGAATTAATTTGAGTGGTAGCTCTCTTCTGTTTGGCAGAAGCGTGAAAAAATTGTGTTTTTGTCTCCCTCTTGCAGCCATAATTCCCTCGATTTTTGTCTCCAATATTCCTCTTCCCTGCTACATAACTCTTCCCATTCCTACTGCAATTATTTTTTTCTTTGAAATGTGTCATTATCGTTACCTTGTTGAATCACATGCTCAAGAATCTCTGACAACTGCTGCTTGACTATATCCTTTTGCCTGAAGATGTTTTTAAATACCTGTTCATTCCATTTCTTGATGAGAACTTTAACATGCTTCAACTTCATTGCAAATTGATGCATTTTGGACCCTTCTACATAAGGTGCACTGATCCACCACTGTCGGAGAAGGGGAATGAAATGTGGATGACAAAGCCACATCCTTTCAAACTTAAAGGATGTTAGATGCATGTTTCCCTTATTTGATGTTACTGCATTAATATTAAGAGTAATTGGGAAGTGGTCAGACCCCGGTAAAGCCAATATTTCATATGTAATGACTAAATTAGAGAGCTTCCATTCCTGAGCTAGAAGAAATCTGTCTAATCTGTGCAAAGTTAGCCCTCTTATTAGTCCAAGTGAACGCACCATTGGCAGGGGCAACATCCATAAGCTTATTATCCTCTACAAATCCCAAAAAATCTTGAATAATTCTCAAAGGAGGGCAAATGCCACCATTCTTTTCTAATACTTTGAGAATTGCATTAAAATCACCCCCCAATATTACCAAGTGATCACTCTGAGACTGGATTAATTGGGTAAGTGCCGACCATAATCTCTCTTTTTGTCCATTGTGGTCATTGGCCCATATACGTTAATTAGCAAAAAGGATAGATCATCACTATTAAATCTTAATAGATGCCAGTTATTGTCCCGCTGAAGAAGTTGATCTTGCATTGATTTTGATTTCCATAGAATGACAAGTCCCCCTGAAGCTCCAAAGCCTGGCCTGTGAGCAAATTTCCAATTCATCCATTTTCCAATTGTCTTATCATAGGTTTCCTGAGACAACTTAGTTTCTTGGAGAATCATAATATTAGCATGAATAGAATCTATAACTTGCTTGATTCTATTTCTCTTGTCAGAGGCATTAGTGCCTCTAACATTCCATGAGGCAATCTTCATTGCTGACAAGGAGAACATCTTGTTCTCCTTGTCAATCTCTTAGTTGGTGTGAAATTTCCATCAAGGGTTGATTGGATTCCTGCAACAATTTCCTCCTTCGTTTTTGTACCTTTTGGCTTTCTACCCCTAGTTTTAGGTGTCTTCTTCAACTTGGGAGAATGAAAAGGAGTTTGATCTATTGATAAAACCTTTGTGTGATCATAGATTCCTAGACATGCTTTCTGGTGCTTCTCAATACAGTCCTTATGCCATACCCCATCTCCTTCAACATTCTGCATCAAGTCTAGTTCACTCATAACCTCTTCATCTTGGATCTTAGGGAGATTCTATAGTATACTGCTATTATCCAAACAATCATCCTCTAGTAAGCACTCGATAGGCTTTTCTACTTTTTCCAGGTCATCCCTATCATTCTGACATAGGGAATTCCTTCCACCGAATTCTAGCTCAACCAACTCTTCTCCTACATGTTGCTGCTCATTAGGAAATATTTTTGTCATATCCATTTCTTGTATAAGTGATTGCATCTGTAGGTTAGAAATACCATCCAAAGCTTGATTTGTATCTACTACCCTGTGAGTTAAATGAATATCCAAAGCTTCACCAGGTACCTCGGGGTCCCTATCCGTGAACCCGTTATTAGTTTTATTCATGTAATTAATTTCATCCACACTAATTATCCCCTCCTCATCTGCTATCTCGTAGATTACTTTGATGGCCAATTCTGTAATCATCTGGTCTGCCACTTTCTGAGCTTTAAGGTCAGCCACCACTTCTTTATTTAACATTCCATGCATATTATTTACCTTAATTGGGGAATCCTAAAACATTAGTTGGTGAACAATAACCTCAAGCTGCTCCTTGGGTGGATCTTATTGGACAAAGTCAATTAAACCAACTGTTATTGGATGAACATGACATGTCGACTCATCTTGACATGCAGATACATGCATGAGCACAGTTTTTAGCAACAAGAAGAACTTGGCAAACAACATCTCACACTTGGAAACAGTCTCCCATCCTGCCCACACTCTATAATCCCAAATAGTGCAAATTTCAAAAGATTTTGTTTTTGTATTACATGCTTTCCCATGTGATTTTCTTCTTTGTGAGCATGATGTCGGGTTCGTTTTGTGATCGCTACATACTACCACCTTAGATTGATGGGAATCTTGACATTAGGTGTTGAAGTGACCAAGAATTGTCTGATATTTGTGAATAGTGATTGCATCTTGAATCACCAACTTTTGTTTCCAAGTTGCCCACTTAGATTAGATGTCAATTTGGTTTGGAAAATATTGGGAAGAATCAATTAAATAAAACCCGATGTGGAAATTCAAATGGGATGAGGTCATACTTAATAAAAATTCCCACTCTGTTTGCAATAATCTCAATAGTTTGGGGATCCATGTATTCAAGCGGCAACAGAGGAAGAGAAACCCAGTGGGGAAAAAAACGATATGCCTTCTGATCTAGTAAGAAATTGGGGGACCAAACCATAGAAAATAAACCCAACCCGTTACAAAACCAACCCTTATTTTTCTGCATAACATCCCTACATTCTTTGGACTGAAATAGAGCAACAAAGAAATTTGACCCCATCCCAAGCACGAAAATCTCCTTTAATCCATCCCAAGATTTAAACGCCCAGGACTTAATGTCTAAAAATAATAAGGAATTATTGGAGAACTTACCAATAATTGCTGTATGTTGAAGACACCAAATGTGTTGTTGCAACATCTCTTCTGGAAGAGTAACGGAGGCATTTGTTTCTGACCGTGAATTCTCCAGATTTCCTTTAGGCAACTTATTCTGTAGATCCCCTTTTAGGTGATCTTGTTTCCTTCTCCAAATTTTGGTACTTGCATTTGGATTTAAGGGGGATATGTTTTGGAAACCCTCTGATGATCCTACTCTGATAACATCTTTCTTCTTCACTTTTGCATTGTTCTTGGATTGATGTTCATTATCTCGAGACTGGTATATTTGTACTAGTGACTCAGGAGGTGTGCCTTCACAGATATCAAAAACCGGTTTCTTCCATTGAATCCTTCTAGCTCTGGTTACCGAGGGACTTGCATTCTGCTTCCGCTTATGTTTGGAAGGAGGAAGATTTTCCCGCCCATTTTTTTAATTTAAATTTCTCTGCTACCTCCAAATTTCTGGCTCTATTCGCTCCTTGATGTGATGATTCCCCGTGTTCAAAAGTAGTTGCACATGTTGGTATCCCAGAGATCAGATCCAAGGAAGTGACATCTAACATTTTGTTATTGCACTGCGATTTTACCATAGAAGAATCAGACGACTGTATATGAAACCTTGGATTCACAAAAAAGGGCTTCGCAGGATGAACAATCGCTTTCCCCCTTAAAATGTTTTGAAAAACCTTATTATCCACCAGATCTGACACCTTATGACAAGTGTATGATGTTTTCTTCTCTGCAAATGCACAACTCTAAAACCCCTTGGCACGGTGATTTTCCCTTGCACTTCTTACTAGTTGGACAATTGGAGGAGCCCGAAAGATATTTAACAGATCCCTGTGACCTGAGAAATGATCTGTCTACACACTATGCATCTGCCCCTATATCTAATCTCCCTTGCTTCCCTGACTCCCAAACTTGTCATGCCTAGCCAAATCGCCATGTGCACCTGCTCTCGCCACTCTCGCCATTGTCCCTCTCTGGTATATTCTCAGCCAGTTCATTGTTAAAGGTATACTTTTGTACTTTAACAAAATCAATTGTTACGTAATCAAGTATCCATAATTCATTTTAAGAGAATATAACTTTCTTTTCAAAAAAACTTGTTGATGAGACTCTTAGTTTGATCACAAGAAAACATTGTTATTGTATAATATAAACACTTCAGGATGATATTTTTATGTTGTAAACTAAAAATCACTACACGCTGCTACCGATCATGATGTAAGCAACCATAAAAATTGCTGCAAGTAGATAAGGAAACATTCTACAATTGGCTACAAATTAATTTAATGCAGATTTTCTACAGCCACTCTCCTTTTCCAAAGGAGCTATACCAATTTGAAGATCCTCACATCTCTCCAACAATCCCCTCAACCATTAAGAATTCCCCTCCCTTCTATCTCTCGAAAGCCAACTTTAAGATTGGTTTTTTTAGTGTTTGGTTACTTGGTCAGTTGCAGTTTCAGTTACAAGTGTCTGGCTCAGGCTCTAGATTGCATATCCAAGATTCTTGATTGGCTGCATCTTGTGGGGATCCATCTTGGTGCTCCTGTAGAGGTAGAATGCTAATAAGTTTATTTTCTCCTTTGCTTTTACTTTGTAATTTTTTCTCTATGTTATCCGGGGATTCGTCCCCAAATTTTTTTTCTAAGTTCCAAAGGAGGTTTTGGGGATAGGAGATGTTGAGGGAATATCATTCTTATAAATTTTGTATATTGATAATGAATTTTGACTCTAAATTCTATTTGATTCTCAAAATAACACAAATTTGGTATAAGAATTTTGCTAATTCTGATCTTTTAGGCCCCGTTTGTTTCGCGGAATTGGGAGTGACACTTCTCGTTTTTGCTGAATCCGACGTTTGTTTCTCTAAATTGCAATTCGGGATTCGTCAAGCAAAACCGGGTTTAGACACCAAAATGGGTGGCATCATCTTCCCACCAAATAGGTGGAATTAGAAATCATATCCTGGTTTTGCATTTTTATTAACCCCATCATAATTTGTCGTCGAGTCCGCCGAGTATGTGGGGATTGTAAATCGGTTTTGAGGTTTGCGAATGGGGTTTTTAGTGATTCAAGGTTTTCAGTGTTTCAAACTGTGAGGGAAGCATATCAAATCAGTCATTGATAAATCTTGACCTAAAGCTGTTTCAAACGCGAGGGAAGCAGATCAGATCAGTCGTTGATAAATCTTGACCTAAAGCGGATTTCTCACTGGTTTATTTGATCTTGACCTAAAGCGCATTTCTCACTGGTTTGTTTGATCTTGACCTAAAACGAATTTCTCACTGGTTTATTTGATCTGCTTCATAGGTAAGCATGGCTTTATCTTCTCTTTTATGCCACTAGTTTTTAGGGTTTGTATCTGTTGCTATGAAGCATTTGCACGTTTGCTACATTATTTTCAAATTTGAGAGAAACTTGAATTTGCTTATTTGGCTGATGTTAGACTGTGTTTCTTATAGAAGGGGATCACAAGTGACTTCGGGTGGGTTCTAGGTTATATTGGAATTCGCCTGATTTGAGTAATGCTTGATTTTCAGTTGTATCCTGTGGGGTTAAAGTGGGTTAGTCTGGGTTTTGGGTTTTAGTGAAATGCGCTTGATTTGGGCATTTTTTATTGTGAGTTAAGTAACATGGAACGCAGTAGTTATTGTATTATGCTGGATTTTGTTTTTTCATGAAATGCGTTGATTAGGGCAATGGTGGAGTATGAGTCACATGCAGCTACTTCGAGGGTGTATCAAAGCTAGTTGTGTGTTCATAGGTGATAATCTTAAGGTTTCTATGCATAAGTCATGCTCAAATGTACCCTTTAAATACTACAGAACAATTTTGTTGCATTTCAAACGATTTTTAGGTCGTACTCTACCACAATCACTTGGGTTGTTCAATGGGGTTTTGGTCTTAATAACGTGGGTTTGATCTGAGATTGTTGGATCGTGATATATGCCCTGACTCTAACTATGTAAGTTTAAGTGTTCT
>MU227747.1:3624971-3635445 GCA_018584345.1 Thuja plicata
CATTCCTAATTTTATTTGGTATATAGTCTCGATGTCATATAACTTTACAATCAGCATGTCTATTTCCATATCAAATAAAAATAAAATATGATGTATTTGTCATTTGTGAAAGATTAAATATGATATTCTATATAAATTTAAAATATAATCTAATAATTAATAAAAATGAGATCAACATATATTTTTATGAGCATAAGCATGAAAAAATTACAAGCAAGTGAGCTATCCTTTCCAAGTTTTATCCGCGAATATAGAAGCACATGTATGATCAGAAGCGCAATTAAAAATAAATAAAAATTAAAAAAAAATTAAAATAAAAATAAAAAAATAGACAAAATAAATCACAATATAAATTAAACATTATTCAATAATAATAAAAAATTTTAAAGTCTGTCGAATTCCAATTCCAATTTGAAATGTAGAACCAAACATAGAAGATGGAGTGTCTAATTCCAATTCCAATTCGAAATTATGAACCAAACGCGGAAGTTGGAATTTTTCAATTCCAATTCCAATTTCGAAATTGGCAACCAAACACAGAAGATGGATTGACTAATCCATCTTCCAAGTCAACCAAACGGTCCAAATTATAACCCGAAGATGCAAAACCAGAATTTCAAAACCTAGTTTTGTGATAATAAGGTTTAGAGTCAAATTCCAATTCCCCAAACAAACGGGGTTCTGTAATGTATAAATACATGTTTTATCCATGATTTCATATGACAATTTTAAATTTTTCTATTTCTATATAGTTATTCCCTTTGTTATCTCCTTTACACTCTAAAATTGATAAAAAAAAATTAAATTTTAAAATTTTAAAAAAATCCCTTCCAAAAACTTACCCCTTGCCCCCTCCCATCCCCATTCCAGAAACTTAGGATAACCTTGTGAGCCTTTTGAAATGTTGCCCTGTTTTCTATTGTTTCTTTTTTTTGTGAACGCTGGTGGTTGTTGTCATTTTGATTTAAATATGTTGAACTATATCCGTTGGTGGAGCCTGATAAATTTCAGATTGAAAGATTTTTTCTTCATACACGATGTCAATGGTTATTAACTTATTATTAAAATGAAAAGCTTACTGGTCCATCTGTTGATATTTGTTTTTCCACAACATTCGCCTGAAATTAAAGACCATCTTGAGCTAGCTTCAGAGGAAGATATGTCCATTGTGTTCCCTAAGGCCTTTTTAGGGATGGAGCAACAAGATGTTGACCATTAAAAGGGCTAGCTGTTATTGATGAATGTGTGTAGTAAACTGTAATTGATGAATGTGTGTAGTAAACTGTTATTTTCATGCACGATAAACCTATCACCTTATCTATATGCATGAATTTGCATGTACATAACATGTGTCAAACTTACTTTCATTTATTGTAATCTCTAGATTTAATCAGAACAAACGTATCTATTCAAAGCTTCTCTAAATACTATAACTTGAGCATCAAAAACGACATTTTATTTTAAGTTCAAGACTTCTCGTTTTCATAACCTAATTGCTTTACATTTGTAATATTTTTGCCAACCTTGTTGGATTAGAGATAGACAACTTGTTGCAATTTCGAATCTCCACAGTAAGAGCCTAACAAATTTAAAATCATTCATGGAATTTGAATAAGGTTGAAAGTCAATTTTACCATGGATGTAGTTTTCGCCCCCAAGTAAAACTTCCATGAAAAAACATTTTGAAGGATGGAAAATTCTCCAAGTTGGATTTAGAGAGCTACTATATGCTATAAAGAGGAACTTCTATTTCATGTCTCAGAACAGACTGCCTAGGAATCACAACCAAATAGAAGTAGATGGCCTGCATATGAAAGATTGAGACAAGTTGTACAGATAGTGATGAAGGGTCCTCTGGAAAAGCACCAGAATAGATCTGCAAATCAAGGAATTTCAGGAAGAAAGCAAGAAGTTAGATATTTATATAAGTAACTGGCAGAAGGTGTCATTGATCTGGAGCTAGCTGCAAACAACTTTGTAAATACTAAATATTAACATCTACAACCTGAGATGTAACATTTCAATCTGTTCATTGTAAATTTTGCTTCTGTTGTTTTGGTTTCTTGTTTAGTCTGTTTTAGTTGGTGAGGGGTGCCTTCGTTCCCCCTCCTGTTTTGTCTTGCTGGTTCTGGTGCTAGTCTTTTTGCTTTCTTTGTAATTCTGAACTTGTTGGGTTTTGGGTCCCTATAAAACCTGTTTTTGCTTAATTTTCAAAACATTCCAATCTGTTCTTGATTAGGTACATATTTTAAGCCCATGGATAAAATTCATCTCATGAGAAATTATAAACTGTTGTTATAAATACATTTGGAGAATGTTTCAGTGTTTGGTTGCATGTGATAGGGTTACTGGACTGACAAGTATGCTTTAGGCTTCAAGATGTCGTGTTTAACATCAATTTCCAAATTTAACAACTTATTGCTTATCTCTGGTACTCCTTTTGTCATGTTACATTTCTTGTTTGCATTTCAATGACTTGATTTTTGTTGTTGTTGAACCTTTCTTGTCATTAATTTATCAGCCTCGATCAGGTTTCATCTGCCCACTCTAATTTTTAAATTCATGGTTGTTTATAGTTTGAAATAGATTAAAAGAATCATGTTTTTTTTACTATAGATGTTACCTTGGGTTAATAAGCATTGGCATGCTATTATTACTATTAACATCAACCCTTTACCAATAGGTGTTGTGCTAGTATATATGCAGCTATGTAATTGTGCCCTTGGGTAATTAATGGTTTTTCCCTAAATGCACATTTAAAAGGGCTTCCCAAATTACTGTTTGAATCCAGAATGCATGAACTCTCCTATTGAAGGATCGATCTGTCAAGGCTTACAACTGAATTACTGCAACTGCTCACATGTATTACTCAGCAGTATTTATTTTTTAGCGAAAAAAATTAATACTGAAGTTTATTCCCATATGATTGTTGGGTGTTTTTAGTTGTGATTCTTGCACTATTATAAACTGTGATGTACATGTGCTACGTCTAGGTGGGGGATTTTGTTGAACCACTTTTACTTTCCATCAACGATTTTATCAGATTTTCCTGCATGGGACCCATTCTCCCCCCACTTATATTGGGTTCTTGACTATTGGGCTTTTTATTTTAAAATTCAAGATTTAAAATTTGATTGATTGGTCTTATTCACCCTCATGTTCTGAGCTAATTAAATTAATGTTTTATTAAAGTAATTAAAACATTCAATATCATTTGAAATCATTGGAAATTATTTGATCCTAGAACATCAGAGCAATTAATAAGAATGTATTTTGAGTTGGTTCAATAAAAAGTAGCAAATCAACATACTTTGGGAGATTCCTTGTTTATTTTCTCTATTTTTTAGGTTACGAGAATTTCTGTGCTCAATTGACAATCTTTAAGGTCGTTTTTTTTGCTCGGAAATAGTATTTTTATTAATAAATCAAAAGATCGTCACTTTACACAGTAAATAAAGTTTCCAGCTGATCATCAAAAAATATCTACCAAAATTACCTTCCAAGCATCTTACCCCTACTGCCATTACAATTCTTTTTACAATTGCGAACTGTTGAAATCAAACCCTACCACCCAACACCAATGACATTTACATCTACATTGTAGTGGATCGAAATCCATCAAAAGGCTATACCACCCCATTACATCTGCAAATTTAGCCCATTTCTAACACACCCAAAAACAAAACCTATGGAATCATGGCAAAAATTTAAAAAAGCATCAAAAGGGAACAATGTCACCCGGGCTCTGGGAAGAATGTGTAAGTGTGTCCTTTCCGAATGTCGCTCCATCCACCACATTCGCTGCAAGTAGGTTCCTCTGGCTCTTCCAAATCTGCACCTTATCCTCATCGAACGCCTCCTCAGGATCAGAACCTTCAAAATCCCTGCCCTTCTCTTCATCTCTTCTAGCTCTTCCTCAATTAGCCTCAACTCCAGTAGTAATTTCAAGGCCTCCCAACCTCTCCTTGCTTCCTTAACTCGGTCTCTTTTAATTCGTTCATCTAGCGTCTACATAAAAGGAATAAACTTATCATCTCCCAATTCTTCCTCATTCTCAAAGCATTCACTATAGTCCATGCCCTTTCCAGGCATGACCCACTCCAAAATGGAATCCATGCCAACTAAGAACTCTGCAGGAACTATGATTTCCATAATTTGCCTCACTTCCGTCGTCAGTTCACCAAACTGAAGTCCCCAAGCCATTATCATAGAATAAACATCAATGTTTGTTTTGTGTCTATTGGTTAGCTGGTCAAAACCTCTCCCAAAATAAGAGTAACACATTTGGTTAACCGTTTATCCCTGAAAAGAAACATTCCATCGAGTCTCTTCTTTGTCATGGGTCCAAAGAAAGAGTTTTGTTGTTTGGATGCCTTAATTGTGAAGGATGTCTCCATTCTATCCACCACTGAGAGTTCTGCAACTTCCACCAAACCACTCCATAAATCTTCACTTGAAATGGCAATAATGGCATTCATTTGGCAAGATTTATCAAATTTCTCGTTCCACTCGCACATTTAATGCAAAGTTCATCATAAGTACTCATTGTCTTTTCAACCAACTCCAAGTCATTAATCTCCATCACCCACACGCTACCAGTTTTCTCTTTGCCACCTTTTGCAAGTTTTAACACTAACGACTAATCATTTAAATTTTCAAAAGATAAAGTTTTAAAATCTTCAATTATAATTTCACCTTTGCTAGCAAAGGATAATGCCCAATGTGACAGATGATCCGCTTCTTTGTTACCTTCTCTTCTCACATGTGTAATCTTATAATCATTTATTGATGCTAACTCATCTCCAATAAGGTCTACATACTTCTAAAGATGTCATGCTTCTGGTGTGCCTTTGATAATAGCTTGAATGATGATTAGAGAATCCCCTTCTAAATATAGCTTAATGACCCCCAAGCTTTTCACCACCTTAACTGCCACATTGTTCGTTCCATCCTCCATTTTCTTTCCACCTATTGCAATGGTGTTACCTAACAATTCCCAGATAATGAAGCCTGCTCCTGATGGGTTGGGGTTACCTTTTGAAGCCCCGTCAAAGTTTACTTTCCACCACCCTTCACTTGGTTTCGACCAAACTACTGACTTAGCAACAAGAGAAACTGGTTTAACCCAGCCCAGCGAACTAATGGGCCTTTAAGGTTGTTTTTTAAATATTATCAGATACCCATATATTTTAGAAGCACCAAAATAGAAATCAATTTATTTAACAAAGTTACAAAACATATTAGGATAAGGTGTGTGATTCACCTCAGAAATCCTAAGTTTTTAAAATTGAATATAATTATATAAATGGCGAGATTTTATTCATCTGTTTTGTTTTAGAAAGGTATTCAATAAACATTGAAAATGTAAAAATTGAAAGTTTAGAGCAAATTTTCAATTTGGTGCATATGAAACAAACATTGAATGCCCTTATAAAGTGCCTAGATTTGGGGAAATCATTATTTAATGTGATGTCCCCTTTCTAAACAAGATTTAATAATAAATAATCATTAAAATAATAAAAATTTAATAAATGATAATATTAAAATAGATGAATAAATAATATAATATAAATAAATATATAATAATATTAAAGTATAAAAATTGATAATTAAATAAATATCACATAATATCTTAACACTATAATTATAATATATTTACAATATAAATTTAATTCTTACATAATATTTTAAATATTATTTATCATAATTTTAAAATCATACCAACTCCTCGGGCCACTAACAAGTTATATTTTCTTTTTTTATAAATATTAATATTGATAATAGAAATGCTAAATGCAATACAAGGGTGAAATTATCTTGATTTACTTCCAAATTGCAATTTGGGGATTAGTCATACCGAATAATAAGGTGCATCAAAGACAACATATGTAGGCTTTGACCGACCCGGTTGATATAGGGCATATATTGCAGCCTGAAAGAATTGTATTGAGCTTGTGTCATTTACTCACAACGTTCCCAACGATATTACGAGGAGATTTGATTTCCTTTGCATATCTTTGCATATATAATAGACAAGTTTTGATAGATTTCAACATTTAATTGTAACTCTATTCATGGAAATGGAAACCTCGAGTTAAAAGTGCCAAGAGATTGAAGTCTTCCCCAGAATCCACACATTACACTTTGTTATATTAAAAAGACAAACACTTGAAAAAAAGGCCAGTAATGGTAAATGGTTTATTTGTTCCTATTTATAAGCAGTAGGATCGTTAAAACACATGGAAAGCAAATATAAAGCAAAAAGAAAAGGCTAAGAGAAAGAACTGATCAAGACTAATAAGACAATTGGAGACAATAGTGTAAGCAGTTGCATTTGGAGAGAGCAAATGCTAATCTGCCTTTTTGATAAAAGTAAATAATATTGTATGTTCATCTCAAAATCTCTATTTTAAATCTGATTGAAAGCAATGATTCTGGAGAATGCTTCGGACCTCCTGCTATCTACAGGATTGTAAATGGTAGATGTTAAAATGCACCTTGGAAAGCTGGGTCAAATCATCCCGTTTCTTTGGAATCAAGAGAATGTGGACTGGTTCATGTGGATTGATATCATGAAATGTCAATACTTTCTCATCCTCATTGACTATAGTTGCAGGAATTTCTTTCCTTATTATCTTGTCAAATTTGAAATCCAGATGACACCTCCCTTAAATCTAACAGAAACTGTAAAGTAATATAACTTTAACATAACTAAATAAAATTGCATGGTGACCAAGTAACAATAGCAATGCACACAAAAAAAATCCCCTATACACATTGGCATTAATAATCAATCGCATAATTTATCAAACCAATCTCCAAAGTTACATCTCCCAAAAAAATAGATCAAGCTTACATGGTTGGGGCACAAGTGTCTGCAATAGCAGCCACCACTTTTGCTGCGGCTGCCTCATCTGCTAAGGCTCTTGGAGAAGAGGAGTCTGCACAAAGAGGAAACTCTAAATAAATTTAGGCTCTCTCTGAATTAAGGCTTAAAGTTAATTTAAATGGCATTCTCATAATGCCAAGATTTTATCAGTCATATTATCACTTTACATTACTAAATCTTTAAAATATATCCTCCTGATAATATTGAAATAACAAATTTTGCTTCCATCCCCAAATAGGTCTCCTTGATGAAGATACATTCAAGACATCTCATTGGCCCCAAACGTTCAATAATTTTGCAAACATCAGTGGAGATAACAAAGAATGAACTTTGAAAATGGCAACACATTGACCTCCCACTACTTGAGCCTCATAGTGTCAATAACAATTCCGCACAATAGGTCATATACCATAAAATCTCTAATATGAGTGGAATATAAAAAAGGACAAGCTTCAATTATACACGATATAATATTACAAAAAAGGCCGGTAAAAAAATTAGTCTGAAAGTTGCTATACAATTTAAAAATAAAATGCAATTTGCTTCAAATATCAAATTGTTGAATATTCTCTTAAAGTAGTCAGCGTAAGTGTGGACACCCAAAATGGCTTCAGAAGATCATTGGCCTAGGAGTATAACAGTACACCTTTTTCTATGTCATATAACAGCATTCTCTTATTAGTTTTTCTAATTTTCTCTTTTGGGTCACAGATTGAGAACAGTAATTGACCTGCCGCCTACATTTTTTGTGAGTTTGAAAAATAGAAAATGCAAATTAAACAAAAAGCATACACATAAACACAGAATAAGCTTTATTCAATTTAAGATCTGATTACATCTTGCCTCTGTTATGAGGTCTGTTATGTCATCTTCTTTGTCATAATTTGCTTGATTGCTAGTTTAGTTGGACAGTTCTAATTAGATGCGCAGTCATAAATTGCATTGATTTAGTTTCAATAAGATGTCCATTTACATGCGATTGACTAGTCTTAGTTTGCATAAGTTTAACTTTTAGGTAGTCTTAGTTTAGGTTTTTAATCAAGCAGTTGTAATAATGCAGAGAATAATACTCAAACATGCACTCCCCTAATTCGTAAATTACACATGAAAACTGTTGTTGTTCATACGCAGTATAGGGGATTGGAAATAAACAGAGATACGAAAGCCTCTGTGTAATTTTTTCAACACTGCAATAAAATTCTGGGTCTGCGATTCTCAAAAGCAGAGCACTCCTATGAATGTGTTTATGTTTATGATTGATTAACTGTTATTGTCTTTGTTTTTTGCTCTTAGTATTGGTTCTGTCTAAGATTTTACATTTTTAAGAGTTAAGGAATGTACGGATTTTGATGGTGTGAATGCAACATGTTCCTTTTCAATGTGTTGCATTTGCTGAAATTTAGAGTTTTGCATAAACAAAAGTTGTATACGATTATTCTAGATCTAGATAATTTACTTTTTATTTTCTGTATCTAAATCCCACACCTTCAAACTCTTTTCTTTAATGTTGAAAACCACAGACTACCTATCAAGATTTAATTTTATTTTAAAGTTGTTGCCACTTAGGTTTTAAATGGTTGCACCCCATTATTAAAAATAAAAATCATTTGGTTTCAAGTCCCAACCACTGGGAGAGCTCCCTGAGCTCACACCATAGATCACAGTTACATCTAGAATGTCTGCAGATCTCTCAAAAAATTCTCTAATCATCGTGTCTTCCTTCCAATTGGTAAAACCCAATTTTGTAGCCTTTGAATACCAGCAATAGATTTTCCCTGTACGCATTTGTGTTGGCTCAAACCTACCATGGGTTTTTAACATATTCCAAGTGATTTTTGGAGTGTAGTAATTTTTGGAGTGTATTGGATCTCCAAAAAAATAGAAATAAACTATAGGAGAAAAAGAAAAGGTTTGTCATGTATTGTCTAGAGTAAAATTATTTTCAATTTTAAGATTAAAAATGTGAACAATTTGCCCTCTTTCTTCTGTACGGCTTCCAGGAGAGGGAAACATACAATACTCTGACATGAAGAGGAGAATGGTTTCATAATTGTGGCTTCAGAATTAATCTCATTCTTCGCATCCGGTTGCTGCAACTCCATTGGTTGCTCCTACCAGTTGCATTAACGGTTCACCCTAACCCTGCAATCAGGGCCTATGTACATTGAATTAGATAACTCCATTGGAACTGAAACTGTGACTAGCAATTAGAATGATATATAAATAATGATCAGATTATGTCAATAGCCATACTAACTAAGAAAACATAAAAACCCTCCCTGTTTCATTCTTTATCATTCATAAGTCCATCGAGACAATAATTTGAGAAAAAATTCCTCATCCAAGAAACATGTGAATAAAAATATCTGCATCTCTTAACATAAAGTTATTATAGACAGATGCCATGTTCTACTAAATGAGGGAAAGGCAAAACCCTAGCTTTGGTTTTGACAAATCTGCATACATTACTTAAAAACTTGGAGTTTTTACAGGCGTCTCTATTCCATAGAATCATTTTAATCATTAGGCTTCATAACATTTCTCAAAAAATATTAGAAGAAAAGCTTTTAAAATGCAGCTTACCTTTAGAATTAGGTCTAGAGGTTCCGATTCCTGCGAAATGCAGCTTACCCTTAGAATCAGGTCTATAGGTTCTGATTCCCGGCGAACTTTATGGCTTGTTGCATTCGCTTTTGCTCGTGCTCTGTATAATTTATAAGTGATCCCTTATAAGTAGACATATGGAACAAATGATCGAAAATCTCAAATGCTAACTGCAAAAAAGAGAAGAAATTAGTCTTACCTTGCAATGTACTATTGGTAGGAGAGAATATATAACGAGGGGCGAGCAGCGTGTGTAAAACATGAAGGACCCCTACTAAATTTACAGTGCATACGACTGTGGTAGCTTTTTAATATGAACATTTAACTCTGTTTCCATTGCCAAACCAGTCAATAGCACCTCCATTAATGTCGTACGCTTCCAACCCATAGGTTTTAACCACAATCAATGGGTTTAATATTTTTTTACGCGGGACAGATACAGGTGGCAGAAGTAAAAACAAAGCAATCCAATGACCGGCTTAGGAAATGGACAGCACAACAAGTACTCAGAAAATGAACAACACAAAACCCACCCTGATTTACTGTCTAATTTTTCAAGCGAGAAAATAAAAAATACCACCAGCAAAAATGAGCATGGCCAATGAGAAAAAAGGAATAAAAAATCAAAATTCCAATTTAATTGAAAATTTCCAAAGACCATAGGATAACTGCAGATTGCGCGATTCCCAAGAGGTGGATTAATCTAGTTTGGTGCAATGAAAACATAAGTCTCCGCCTATAAGTAGGCGGGACTAATAACTAGCACTTGTACCAAAAGGAGGTGCAAGGGTTATGCCGATAGGAAGTCATATATATGTTAATATATTAGAGAGAAAATTTTGATATGTTCATATAAGTCACATTAGTTTAATTTATAATATTATATACATATAAATAGAATTTTTTATACAATTTTAAAATACATAAACAATTGTTTAAATAAATCTATTGACCATGAAACAAAAAAAAATTGCGTACTTG
>MU227747.1:3635545-3670172 GCA_018584345.1 Thuja plicata
TCAGGAGTCAGAATCAAGAAGAGGAAGCCATTACTGTGGGTATTCTCATCTGATCCGTGAGTAAGCAAAGGAATTGCATCGGTAATCAGAATAGATGGCAGCCATTACATCTTCCGCTGTTAATCAAGGTATGTCACCTTAAACAATAGATCATATTAAGTTTTGTTTGTGAAATATTCGGTATTGATGATCTTTGGGCTGTTAATTGAATTGTTCACTGTTAATCAAGACATAAATGAAAAAGAAAGTTTCTTACACATAGATGGAATAATATCATTAACAGTTAACTCAATCTCCAGCTCGAGCATTTCTGTTGCAGAAAACACCTACGCCGCATACCCCACCATCACACTGCATACTCCACCATCAGTAATTTTTCCTTTCCGGTCAGCGGTTTTCTCCTTCTCGGTGCCGGAACTTTGTGTGAGACACATTTCCGATCGATTGTTTCTCCCCATAATAAGCCTATCGGCTAATAAAAGTGGAAGCTAGTACTTATAATAAAACAAACATTATTATTACGGAGATAGATGTTCTATCAATCTGGTCTTCAGCTATTTCTCCGTAATATATTTGTGAGCACATAAAGTTGAACTTCAATATATTGGGTCGATAGACTATGTTCCAAGCGATTTAAGATTTATGAGACCCAAACTCCATTAAGGTGACATTTTGTAATTTTATGGTTGGGCAACATATATGCTATAGGGTTCGAACAATAGGAAATAATAGTCTACATTGCAATAGTATTGGAGACATTGAAGATTAATATAAGGCAAACAAATATCAACCAAGGAGCATATTCAGCGCATAAGTTCTTTACGAGTCTTAATTGACCATTGGAGAATTCTTTTATATAAACATATGCAGTAATGGTACAGACTGGGTCATCAGTGGATCCATCAAACATTTAAGTAGCATTTACACATCAGCAATAAAATAGACATCATCTAGTTCCATTAATAAGGATCCTTGACAATCACGCCAACACTCATTTCTAACAAATGCATATTCAATACACTTTCAGCAAACAGGATCAAGGAGATTAGAAGACTTTTACATTTGAACAATTCTCTCATCACAAAGATATCAATCCACATTCATATCCAGCGATAAGGGAACTAGGCGGTCATAAGAATGATCCTCTGCAAATATATCAATCAGAGCAAAAATTTCATCAGCAATTAGAAAGCCAATATCTCACATCAAATTTGATTTTAAGCACCTAGGGAGATAGAGAAGTACTCCCTAATCAAGTGACTAAGATAAAATCATACTTGATGATAAATAAGATCAACTAAGATATCAAATCAGAACAGAGTTGAGTCTTTGACACTCATTGAATCACATTATTATTGATCAAGAGGTATTTACATTACTAGTATTTGAGGGGATTTTTAGTGAATATTAAGGCAGAGATTTGGTATCTGTGGAGCTTTACCCATTAACTAAATAATCAATAGTTGACACAGGAAGAGGGGACATTACATTATAGCTATTAATCTGATTTTATATATTAACATAATCATATTTTAATCTGCCTTGAGTAATAGAATGCCCCAAAAACTAGCTGAAAAATAGACTACAGTTTAGCATTCTCAATAGCATCCTGCCAGCCATTCTTTACAATGGAACGGATTTTTCAGGGCACTCATACAAGTCCTCATCAAATATGTGAGGCTCCATTCCTGAAAAGGCAGGGAAAACAATAGCATAAACCTTAAATCCCAACTGTTTCATCCCTATTACAAACAAGTTTCTATTTCTCTTTATACAGATGTACAAAGAATAGTAGAATATTATTAATTCAGGTCCAATGGAAAAACAAATATCCACAGATGGGCAACTAAACTTTTCATCTCTGTTTATTGGAACTTTAATTTTTCTATATATCCATCTTGCAGCAATATGTAAGGGGTGCTCTTGGTCAAAAGACAATTATACTAGTTACTCACCACATGTAGACTTCTTGCATACAACAGATTTTATTTTGCTACATGTGAACAATATCTTGTGATTTATTCAAGCATTAAATATATAAGGGTTCCTCTGGTTTTCC
The DNA here is from genome assembly GCA_018584345.1 of Thuja plicata. Classification (NCBI taxonomy): domain Eukaryota; kingdom Viridiplantae; phylum Streptophyta; class Pinopsida; order Cupressales; family Cupressaceae; genus Thuja; species Thuja plicata. Next base: position 3,637,605 of record MU227747.1, read on the forward strand.
AGTGACATGATAATTATAGTTTGACATACAGATGCAAATTACGTATTACAAAAAAATTCCTTCTCCAATTTAGCAAAAGTTATTATGAAGTTTTCCCAAAAGCAATAACAATATTTATCATATTAGAATGACTGACAATCCAATGCTAATGGAGCACAAAATCAAAGATCATAAACACAATGACATGACTTGTTTTTTAGAAATAAAATTAATAATTGTCTAACATTGCATACTAACAGGTAATGAGAGATGGCATGATGACAGATTTTGAATGATATGACCAACATTGCATACGAGGATGCTATAATATAACTAAAATATAACAAACTTCTGAATTCCTGAAGCAGATGGCTTAACTCAAGTCCCCTTCAAAAACTAAAACATATCAAACAATAGTCAAAATAAAACAGACCACTAATAAAATAAAATTCTTAAAATACCTTTAAAAATATACCATGATGTACAAAAAAATATTGCATCATCATGTAATTTTGTAGATGGATAATTACTTCAACATCAATCACAAAATCTAGGTATTTATTATTTATCTATGGTTCAAGATGATTAAAAAATTACTAATTCATATATATATATAATACTAAATGTCCCTACCCGCATGTTCTCTTTCCAATTCCGACTATTTTAAGAAACACTGGCTCCCCATAAATCCATCAATCATACACCTAAAATCAATTCACCAAATTAATACAGCAAATATAATATGAATATGACAGACAGTTTAAAAAATATTTAAAATAAAAAACGTTAAAACTAAATTTTAAAATAAAAGACATTACACTCAAAACAATGGAAAAAAAGAGAACAGAATAAAAAATATGAGCTTTGCACCTGGTTATTTCATCTTTAACCATTAGCAGACCATGCTGCAACAAATGAAGGGCCTACAATAGGTGCAAGTGCAGAAAATAAACAGTGTGGGGTTTACAGGCTTTGGTTTCCAGCTTTATTGAAAAATTCTAGGGTTAGGGTTTCAAGATCAACAATTCATGTTTATGTCGGTTGGAACGTTTACTGCCGTCAAATTCTTCTCCGCCGATTTTCATCGTTTGTTTCTGATCATGCTTTTTTTCCCGTCTCTGCTCACATTTTCTATCCACCGCGTCTGCTCATGATTTTCTCCGCGCTTCTGCTCATGCTTTTCTCCCCGCCTCTACGCAGGGTTAGGGTTTGTACTGTAAGTTTCACGAAATAGTATATTCTCACCTGGTTATGTAAAAACCTTTCAAAGGGGAAGAATATGCATTGTGGATTACGAATTTTCTTTCCGCCAAGATACCTCGTCTCTTTCCAATAATGAAAAGCTTTATTTTTAAGCTATATTGTTTACTGAAGCATGTTCGCACTTTGATGTAAAAATTTGAGTTTTATTAATTCATTTTAATAATTTTTTAAGGGTAGTTGGAGTTTTAAGTTTGATTTTAATTAAATAAATGTTTTATTAGAATTCAATTATGTATATTTAGTTAAGTTTATCAATTTGTATATTATGAAGAATAATTTCTATAATTTTTATTTCAAATATGCATAATTCAATTAGTAGTTTTTACAATGAGATGATGGTCATCTTATAGGTAATCCAGAACATGTAATTAAACTGAAATTATTCGACCCAAGATTATTTTAAATGAGTCCCAAAATACAGAGTTGCTAGCGTCCATCTTTGGGGAGGCACCTTCAGATTTATGAGTGAATAAAGCATTAACACTTGCTCAAAAATCTAATAGTAAATAGATTTGTCATTTCGAGAATTAATTGGCATCCAATTCCATTTGCCAAATTAGAAAAGACAAATGTTTTCAAAATTAATTGCGTCAAAGTCCATTTGCTAAACTAAAATAATAAACATTACCAACAATTAGAAACATTGACATTTCATTGGGGATCTTTCTCTATATTTGAAAGGGGCAATTCCCTTGTATGATATAGTTTAAGGTTTCCAGATAGATAAGATAAAAATAGAATTTGAGTGTAGCCACAAAACAATAAAATGATCCATGCATAGGTAATCCAACTATGCTCATGATAAACACAGATGATAAACAAGAGAAAAAATCAATAATTTCCTTCAAATATATACATCCCATGATGAGTGTGATTACTTTGTTTGATGCCTCATTTTAATATAATAAAACTCATCTTCAATAGCTATGTATATAATTTAAATAAAGTTTAAACTTTATGGGTGGGGTAAAATTGTAAATAACAATATTTGATCCTACAATAATTAGTGTAACATGTTCTTTACCACCATGTGGACTAGAGAACTTGAGGAAGCTCTCACCAATCCAACTCAAACAAACCTAACCTTTAGTTTAATTGAACATTAAAACAAATCATTTTGGATAATGATTATACTTAAGGTTCCAAAAGGAAAAATGTGACTTTAGGATTAGTGGTTAGCTATCAATTATGATTATAATTTAATAGAGTTTAGAGTTAACATTAGAAGTTAAATAAAGTTTAGAAATCATTCAACAACAATTAGGGCTTAACAAAGGTTGCAAATAGAATTTAATTATGATTCCTATTGAAATAGGGTTAGGTTTAGTGTTCAATTAGACTATATTTTAATAATTGTTAGGATTTCTTTTAGATTTTCCTTCAATAAGAATTAACTTTAAGCAAAATCTTAAGTGTTAAAATTATTTTTTATCAAAGTTAAATTATTTAAATTTGAAAATATAATATTGTTAGTGAACAGATTGGCCGAGGTATGGTTAGCAAAGCTGATTAGAGTCCTCGACTGCCCAATTGTTGTACACCACAGTTGAAAGGAGAATTCTCAGTAGAGAATTAGTCCAATTTCTAGATTTTGTATAGGTATAGCTCCCTGTGTTTGATTTGCAATGAATGTGTTCTAACTCTGATTAGGGGTATGCTCTTAACCTGAGAGCAGAAGAGGCAAATGAGTGAACTTCTGTCAACACAGGAAATCCACCGAGATTCAATACAGGGTTCAAACTTCTAACTTCTCCTATTCATAAATGAGAATCTAGCATACAATCACGACCGCAACTGCAAGCCAACTTTCGAGCTTAATATACCACTACAGTTACCTATACTCCTATAGAAGAATCAAAAGCATCACCACAACCGCAATCATGCTGCTTATTCTGACTATTTAACATTAACATCTACTTCTACAGATGTAGAATGAAATTCAGTGTTGGACCAATCATAGAGAATCACTCTCAGACGATTTCAATACTTCTCTACACTCAACGACCGTTTTCATTTCAAGAAATGCTTCTACAACTAGTGAGGCAAAGAACCATTCAGCATGAGAAAGCAAAAGACATTTAAACTAAATTGAGCCACATTTAGGGAAACAAATACTTTGATTATCACTCATACAGACTCATCTGTAGGGGGAAGCAATATGCAAATCACAAAAATGTCAATCCCTTTCATTCATTTCAATTTGAGTATTTATAGTTCAATACAATTTTAGAAGCAGACGACTTGTCTTCTTTGGTAAAGCAGTTACAATAATAGAATAGGAGGGAAAAAGATCTACGGACTTGGTTTTTGACAAATGTCATTACAATATGAGAGAAAGACAAAACAAGAGAAACGAAAAAGGCATTTTCTGGAATGTTCAAGTTGTTGGATGTTTGGCTTCTTTGGCTTGAGGAAATGCCTTTGCATATGCTTCGATGGCTGTCGTGATCTTGTCATAATCTTCAATCTTCAGCGCATCTTGTCGTGTAATCAACCGCAATTGTTCATCACAAATCTCTTTGATGGCCGAAGGACACGACTCAACTTCTAAGTAAATAGTAGAGAGTGCGGCATCGAGTGCACTTAGCTTTTGGCTATCAGTCGTTTGGCAGGTATCTGGGGCAATGACTGAATCAATATATGCATGCATGAAATTAACTATGTTTGATCCCTGGTTGTTTACCATCGGCACCAATCTGAGAATCACACTAGAGAGCGCTTACGTGCTTTTCAATTTTCTTCATGTCTTCCCTCACGAGCTTGACGATATTCTTGAGGCCTTTGAGAGTGGTCGTAGTAGCCTCATTCTCGTATCCCACCTCAAATATCCACTTCTATATTGGTTCCCCTTCTATGGGTAGAATGCCCACAGCTACTATTGTACTTGGTTTCAACTCCGCAATCTCATCGAGACATTCAGCGTAGTTTCTACAATCTTCTTTCTCCATTTCAATAGTTGTCTAATTTAATAACAAACTGTTGAGTAATTTATCAAAATTGAGGTAACTGCTTCCTAGCTTCTCAACGGCTCATTTCCCTCTAGTCTTCAAATCTGCTATCCAATCTCTGTTGATTTAAGCCATGTGTTTGTTCTCCTTCAACTAAATAAGTAAGGCATTACTATCCACAGTTGTAGGGTCAAGTACCTCTGTATTTATAGGAACTTGCGAAGGATGGTGACATTTAAAGTCTAGAAAGCCTCGAATGATAGTTGAGAACTCAATTACTATGCTCTTCAACTTTACCTTGTCTAGCTTTAAGTGATCCATTTCCTCACTGATCAATTGATTAGAGGTCTCCCAGAGCCTCTTCTTCATGTGATGATTGGCAGGCCCCATGTTGATCCTTCTCACAGTGAAGTCATCTACTCCTATCTGGTTAACATCCCCAGATACGTTAGCTTTGGCTACCTCCAACAGCAGGTTCCCTATTGCATCGTCAGTTTCCATAGAGGCCAACATCATGGGCTCTTTGGCCTTCTTCTGTGATGGTGCCTTCATTAAATGCTCTGCCAAGTCTTGTGAAACAGGGCTATCTTCTATTCTCTTCCTCTTCTTTTCTATTGTATGCTTAATCCAGGAAGGTGCGTCCAGAACAGAGGAAGATATTTTGAGCAAGTCTTCAGGGAAGAGATTCCTCGTGATAGGCGGGGTCCTATGCTTCTTCTTTGCAAAACTCAGTTTGGAAATGTCAGTACTAATAGAAGAAATTAAAACATTTTTTTTACCTCTAGCGTTGAGTGCTAAGGATGAATCTTTGTCTTGCTCCTTGTCTGTTGGGTTAATCGAAGTCACTAGAGCTGTTTGATCCAAAATCTGAACATCAGGCCATTCATCTTTATCCTTCTCCTCCCCGGTGATGGAAAGAATGTTTGCTACTGCTCCAGCTCCACATGTAGGCTCAATAACCGATTGCTTCTTAGGTGGATCGCCATCTCCTCTAGTCGACTGAGGAAGTCCAAGCGATGTGCTAGTTGTGACTGAAGCAGAGGCTGACCTTGTTGAAATTGCATGGTTTTGGACTGGAAGTGTTGTAGCTGGAGTATTTGAACTTTTCTTGTCAGCTTTCTTTGCTTCTACCCATGCCTTAGTTCTCTTCATGATCTGATGCATGAGGGCATTGAGATCGGGAATATTTTTGCCGGTATAAGGCTCTAAACTAATGGGTACATCTCTCGTCTGACCATCATACTTGCTCGGCCTCGTATGGCTTCCATCTTCTTCTATTCCATCAACATTAATGGGAACGTTGAATTCTTTGATCTGACCAATGGTCAGGCGAGACCAGTAACGATCTCTAGCTTCCTTTTCATCAGCACTGTTAGCCCAATAATCTTCTATATCATGTACATGGCTATGAGTAGAGCTTAGCTTTAGATGATCTCAAACAAAATTGGCAGAGTCGTGGCTAACTCTAATTACATCATACTTCTGAAAAGGATATTTGGCTTCCGCGACCTTAATCACATTCTTGGCATGTGAACTCGATGCGTAAGAATATGCTCCTACCTTCAAGGGGAAGGGAATCACAGCCTTGTGCAAGTTGGAACCAAGTATGTTCACTTCTATCACTTGGAAACACATCTCGATCATCACCAGCTTATCATCAATGTACCTTGGTAGTTTGGTGGGAGCGTCGCCAAATCCACCTATCCTAAAGTAGGAGAAGGTGGGGAACTTAATGTAATATGCTCCGTATGTTGTTATGACTGCGATGGCTTCAGGGGAAAATCTCCTTTCTGGGAACCCTTGAAGTTCCTTGCATAGCCTCATTGTGTATGCATCGTTCATCTCCATGAAATAGGCATAGCTCTAGTTTAGTGGGAGGCAAGGGTAGAACTCATATATCTTGGTAGAGTCCTCAAATTCTTCTATTCTTGGAAATCCCGGCCAACTTTAGGTAGTTGCAAGGGCATAGATGAGATAAGACGCCATTCTAAAAACATTGGTACTCTTGGCGCATGTGAGTTCCCATCTTAGCTTTACTGCCATCATCTCAGCCCAATCGCAGAAACTATCATCTGCACACACCGATTGGACGAGCAAGAAATCTTTCTCTAAAAACTCAAGAGCTTCATCTCTGCCCTTCAACCTCTGGAGTAGGACAAGAATATCTACTATCTCTCTTTTCAATTTAGTGTCGTATAAAGTCTTTGGCAACTTAGACTTAGCACTTCTTGTTGTCTAGAACCAATCTGATGAGATCACGCCTCTCCATTTGTCTTTCTTCTCATTGAAACATGAGGTGGACACAAAAAAATCAAAGGTGTTATACACTTCTCTTTGTGGGATATTAAAGCATCACTCCATAGTATCCCTGTTGACCTCCAACAATACTTGGTCGTCAGGCATCTTGATTTGCTGGCTATCAATGTCGTATTTAGCAATGCACTCTTTGATGAGTTTAGGAGCTTGCACTACGATAGGAAAACCAGCCACTTCAACCAATCTGCTATCCCTTAGATTCTATGTGACTGGGTGTATTCGTTCTTGCTGCAACCTAAACCTCAGATCATGCAAATCGTAGTGTGGTAAATGAGTGTCACAGATATCTTTCCACTCGCAATCCAAACCATTCAAATGTTCAAAACCCAAATACCTTTGTGTCATTTCACCAGATATTTATAGACATATCAATGAACATTTGGCTATAGAAGAGACTATATACATAGCAAGCAGAAAATAGTCGTTAACATAAGAATTCAATGTGCAACATATTCAATCATACGAATGTTTCTTACCGTTTCAGGATCGCAATGCATTTCCCCACACTTAATATTAACAATATGTCGCACTTCTTTGAAAAGCAGTTCATTAATGGCGTCAATAGTTAGGTGAATTAACGACTCTTTAAAAATAGCTTTATCACTTGACTCCACAGACTAGCGGGGATCGCACCAAGTAGCTACTCCTCCTGAACAGTCGCACCTAATAGCCCACTTTCCCGGTGGTCTACACAATATATTTTATTTTTACCTTATAACTCTTTTATTTGCTTTATCATTTCACCTAAAGAATGTGCTCAAAGGGAACACACTTGTTTTACTTCTTTTCCGCCTAGTTATAAGGTTCGCCGGGAATCTCACCTTTTAAGTGCAAAACCCAAACAGTCGCATCTGATTTCATCATTTCCCGCTCAAGGCTTAGCAAAGGTATTGAGACCACGTCATCATGTTGCACATTTCACCTTATGACTCCCTAATCAAGTGATTTTATCAATTACATCTTCACTCTACATCATAAATTATGCTCTGAGGAAATCGCACCAAGTCACTGCGAATCCCGGAGAATCGCACCTGAAAAGGTAAAAACCCGCCCTTCGTAATGCTTGATGAAATTTAGTTCCAAAGGTTTTGAGACTTCACGAAAGCTCTTACAAAAACTTCTACACCTTTACATAATCATTTCAGCTCCAAACTACTGAGTTCCTCATATACTCAGGAAATGCACCTGAAAGGTGCGATTTTTGCGTCGGGGTAGCCAGGAAGGTAAAATCCTGCATATAGCTTTCACATGACTTACAATTCCAAATTCAATTCTGATTTCACCCAAGGCATTCTTAAACTTTGATGAAGACATACATATACTTAAACATGACAATACATCATGAATAGTTATCTTCAGGAATCTCAGCAAGGTGGTGCGATTCTTGGCCTGGAGCACCTACAGAGGCAGAAACCCGTGAGCTTTCAGGACTTTTCCAAATGACTCTCTGAGGCTCCTGTTTGCTTCATTGCACTTCTTAGGCTTTCCTTTGCCTCTTGAATGGATGATCTAATCACTGGAAGATTGAAAAAAGTGGTTTTTGGAAAACTCAACCAAAGGGTGGGAATCCCGGCTATGAGCATGAAAAATATCATAACTAAGTAACAGAGGACTTGGTCACTTATTGAGTCAAATTTATAATGTGATTCAACCATCCCAACCCATAGAGAACTCTTGACTCAACATCTAAATGCAAAGGTTAGGAAAGCGGCATTCTATAATTGATTTCCCACAATACTATAGACTCAATAAGCAACCATGGTTTGCCAAAGCCCGAAAGACTCGATCTAACTTATAGTTGAGGCTTCAGCAGTGACTCTTTTTCTGCATTAGGCTCAGTTTTAAATAAAGCTCAAAACTAGGACAACAGTTGGCTCAGACTGGGGATGAGGCATGAAAGCATGCTGAAGCCATGAGCTACAGAATCTCTGGTTAAAGGATCTAGGCACAAAACAACCACTCTAAACCTAGACTACGACACACCAAAACAAGAAAGCAAGAAAGGAAAGAATCGAAAAAGGAAACACACGAGAGGGAAATAAACTAACTAATATGATACAAAGAAAGTAAACCTTCTTACTTCAAATTTGATATAGCTTTAAGTCCTTCCCATTATAGGACAATGGGAAAATCTCACCTTCAACGTTGGCAAGTTTGAAAGAATTTGGCCCAAGCACTTCTGCAATCTTGAAAGGCCCCTTCCACATAGACTCAAACTTTGAATGCATGCCTTTAGGTTATTTTCTCCTATCCCATAGCAACACCAGGTCACCTTCCATTAATTTCCTTGGTCTAGCTTTTTAATCAAAGATCATCTCCACTCACATCTGATGTTGAGTGATGTGATCAACTAACTCTCCTCTTTCTTCCTCCAGCTTAGTCAAGTACATAATTCTCTTCTTGAGTCCATCTTGGAATACAAAATCTTCAATTACCATTCTAAGTTTGCAGGTAGAAAACTACAGAGGAAGAGGCAATCTTGCCTTTTTTCCATAAACAAGTTCATAAGGAGAAATGCTAATGGCTCTTTTTGGGGTCACTTTGTCTGCCCAGAGTGCTTCATATAGTTTCTTATGCCAATTTCTATGATTATCATCCACTAACTTCTTCATTATCTGGATCATGTTCTTGTTACTAGATTCTGCCTGACTGTTGCCTTATGGATAATAATCTGAGGAGTGGCTCATTTGGATCCCATATTCATAACAGAAATTCATAATCTCAACTGAGGAAAAATATGCTACATTATCAGCAATTATCTTAACAGGCACACCAAATCTTACCAATATGTTTTCTTTCAAGAATTCACATATCACCTCTGAGGTTGTCTTCTTGGTTTCCTTAGCCTCCACCCACTTTGTGAAGTAGTCTATTGCAGTGATCACATATATATGTCCTCCACTAGAGTTAGGATTAATTGGCCCTATAAAATCAATTCCCCATTGATGGAAAGGATCATCAATAACCACTGGCTTCAGGGGTAATGCTGCTAGCTGTGGTTTGCCTGCAAACATCTTACACTTTTCACACTTGGATACCTAGAAGTAAGCATCTTTAAACATCCTAGGCCAGTAGTAACACTATATTAAGATTTTGAAAGTGGTGATAGATGAGGAATAGTTCCCGCTGCAAGCTTTGTCGTGAAATGTTCTCAGCAATTCCTCCTATTGTGGTTTATCTACACATCTCATAAAAGTACCATCAATAGCTTTCTTATATAGAATATCTTCCAAGATGACATATTTATTAGCTTTGAGCTTTAGGTTCCTTCTTTTCTTTGGATTCATCCCTTCTGGACACTGACCATATGTTATCCAATAGGCTATATCAGAGAACCAAGAGTCTTGCATTCCTGTCATCAACACTAGAGGAACTTCTTCTACTATTGTTTCACTTTCAGGTTTATTCTCAGCCATGAATCTACATAGGCCTTTACTTATGAATAGATTAGTAGGCTTTATTTCAATATCATACTCCTGAACTTTAGTGACCCATGCACCTCTTGTATTACATCCTATATCCTGTTGAGTGAGAACACTCTTTACCGCATTCTCTGGGACAAAAACAGTAGCATGAGAGTTTAGAATATAAAACCAGAAGTTCTTCAATACTTTGACCACTGCAAAGGCATACTTTTCAACCTGTGAATACTTAAGTTCATGGTTCTTCAAGGGAACACTCATAAAATCTATGGGTGCTTGGACCTTTTCTTCATTTTCCTGCAACAATATTGCATACATGGTGTGTTCTGACCATAACAATAAATCATAAAATATTTATCAAAGTCTGGATGTGTTAGAACAAGAGCTTGAGCAATCGCTCCTTTTATGTCACCAAATGCCTTTTTCCCGGCATCATTCCATTTGAACGCCTAATTTCTTTTCCTCATATCTACTATATGCTTTGCGATTTTAGAAAAATCGGGGACAAACCTTCTTACAAAGTTTACCTGGCCGAAGAAGGATTTTACACCCATTTTTCTTGATGGCAAGGTGAGCTATTGAATTGCATGGACATGCTCTGGGTCAATCCTGATTCCTTATTATGATACTATGTGACCTAGAAGCTTGCCTTCTGTTACACAGAAAAATGATTTCTTAGGATTTAAGGAAATCCCATGCTCTCTACATCGCTAAAGAATTTTTTCTAGATCTTTCAGGTGATTTTCCCTCCTCTTTGAATATACAGTTAGGTCATCAAGGTAAACTACAATAATCTTGTTCTTTAAATCACCAAACGAAAGATCCATCACCATCTGAAACGCAGCTCCGGCGTTAATAAGCCCAAAAGGCATCCTATTATAAGCGAAAGTACCCCATGGAGTGGTGAACGTAGTTTTGTGCTGGTCTTCTTCCTTGACTTCAATCTATTTATATCTTGAGAAACCATCCAACATGGACATCATCTTTGATCTTGCAACTGTCTGTAGGATATGGTCCATGATTGGTAGAGCATAATTGTCTTTCAAGGATGCCTGATTCAGATTCCTGAAATCCATGCAAATTTTGATTTCACCATTCTTTTTGTGCATGGGTACTATGTTAGCTACCCACATAGAATGATGTATAGGATAGATAATTCTTTCCTGCAGCATCTTGTCAACCTCCTTAAAGATGGCATCAGATACTTTGGGGTTATAGTTTCGTTGTTTCTTCCTGAAGGGTATAACATCAGGCTTGAGAGGTATATGGTGTTTCAATTTTCCATCCATGAAGTTATTTAAGTCTTCATAACACCATGCAAAGACATCATGATAAGAAGAGGGCAAAAAATGAATCTTCGCTTTTTCATCCTTTGTACAACATTTGCCAATGTTGATTTTCTTTGGCTTTTGTTCGCTCCCAATATTCAGGCTTTCATACTCACCTAAAGTGATACCTCTATCTTCCCTCTTCTTTCTGATATACTCATCATATCTAGTAAAGATCTTCTCTAATGGAATCAAATGTGAGGGGATTCTATTACCTTTCAATTGTATCTCTCCTTGCAAAATATCCTTCTTCGATTCTGGAGATACCTCCGAGCAGGGGAATTCACTTCCTTCGAAATACTACTCAGCAAACATCTCTGAGCTTCCTAGGAATAGGTGAAGTTTTTCATCATCATCAAACACTTGCCAAGCTTCTATGTTGTTAGGTATGCTAGGGCAGTACACCAATTCCATAGTGTACTTCCTATCCTTAAAATCTAGATGTGGTAATAGTAGAGAGGCAGAGACGGATAATGAATTAGCTCTAGTATTTTGTTCTCTGGGTACTGCTATGATAGAGAAGGCTTCCAATTCTTCTATCTCATCCCACACCATATTTTTGTAGTCGCACAATCTATGGTTCTTCACTGTGTACTGATTGCATGCTTGTTTGACTATAAGCTCTACGTCTCCTCTATCCATGAGAGCTTTAACACCACATTCTTTGGCAGCTACTATGCCAAGCAGGAGTGCTTCATACTCTGCGGTATTGTTTGTGTTTTTAAACTCTAACTTGAAAGCTAGATGTATGATTTTACCATCAGGTGCTGTGAGAACATAACCTGCTCTAGAATTTGCATTTGCGTAGCTTCTGTCGAACTCAAGATTCTAGAGCTCATCTCCCTTCTCATCCTTGACCTCTGCCAATCCATCTGGCTCAAGGGGCTTTGTATACAACATATAATTACCGAACTCTAACTCTTGATAAAGGATCTGGGCCTTAGGATCATCTTAGACAAGAATAGTGTGTTTAGCTTTAGTCTCTGGTTCAAGCTTCACTCTCTTATTACCTACTGGGATTACAACATGTGACCAATCCAATTGAATTTCACCTCCTAAGTCTTTACAAAAACTCCTACTCAAAATCATGCCATAACTGGCTAGAATGTCTACAACCAGAATAGTCAACTTAAGTCTTTTAGCAGGATGTGCTACTAGTGTGACTTGTGTGTCCTTGATTTGTCCAAGCAGAGGAACTTGTTTGGCATCCATTGAATAATACTTTTCCAAAAGTATTTGTTAAGGAAAGACCCAACGCTCTAGCTACAGTTGCAGGCATGACATTGTCTAACGCACCAGAGTCCATGATACAATTACTGAGCTTGTGTCCATTAATAAACAATGACACATAGAAGGGCTCTAGCTTCTGCACGACTACAGAATTCTGAGGGTAAGCTTCTTCATGCTTTTGGCTGGATGTAGAAGCTTCACTATGTTCTTCAGCCCTAAACAACTGATCTAATGCAAAGGTGTATGAACAGTTATGAATTTCTGCTTTATCTTTAGCATAATGTTCAACCAACATCTTCAATTCATTTGGGTTAGATTTGAGGTAATCTAATGGAGATATTTGCATCTTAGTTTCCTTGCAAAATTGAACAATATCAAAGATGTTTTCTCCTTGGGAACACTTACCTCAAGAGATGCAGACTTCTCTTTCCCTAGTGGCTTTGAAAAATTAGGTTTGAATGTATTTCCTCATTGTAAGATCTCAGGAGTCTTAGCCATCTGACTTTTGGTTGTCACTAATACAGACTCATCCATGGCAGAAAAACAACCTCTGTCCTCTGTATCGGATTCATACCCCATGTAAAGGTTTGTAGAATTCTCATGGTTTTCTAGTTTTGTGGCTTCAAACAAATCTTCGTTATTTAACTCATTTGTAGTAGTGAGATGCCTAAATCTTTGCATATCTGGGCATGACTCACCATTGTGATTTGTTGTGAGATGGAAGATACACATATTCTACCTCATGGGAGGTCCTTCAATAGCCAACCTCTGTTGTGTAGGTGGTAGAGATAACTGCCTGTCATCATGTATCTTGCGAGGTGTATCTTGGTAAGGCTGTTGCATACCTCCTGCCTTGGGTAACTACCTTTTGATCGCTATCATGTCATTTTCCAAGCGTTGAAGCATGGCTTCTATATTATTTAGAGAGGTAACATTCCTACTAGTACCAGCTCCTATATGTACTCCCTTTCTCTATTTTCCTATTGAAATTAGATCATCTTCCAATTTTGTAGCCAATCTTTGAGCAGCATCAAGATCAGCCACATGAGCTCTTCTTAGATTAAAATTGATGTCAGGTTGCATGGATCCCAGGAAGAAACATGTCAGGTTATCTGCAGTAGGTCTGTTAGCAATTGGGATTCTATGAACCATCTTGTTAAATTTGGCCACAAAATCTCTCATAGGGGTTGATGGCTCTTTCTTGATTTGAGTCAACTGAGAAAGTAATACATGCTGATCCTCTGAAAGTTTGAATCTATTCTCAAACGTATGCCTCATGTTAGCCCAATTGGTGATGGAGCCAGCTGCAAGATGATGAAACCATTATGCTGCTCCACCCACCAGTGATTCAACAAATAGTCTAACTGCCACATCCTCATGTTGAACAGCTATAACTCCCATAGCAGCAAAACATGTTGCAACGTGTTCATCAGGAGTAACTGAACCATCTCCTGAAAACTTTGGCAGAGACTTCCTTGACCCTGTTGGAAGAGGATTATGATGTTGCAGGGCCAAAGGACCGATGGTCGCGCCCCAAGGTACAACCATTATGTTAGGTAAAATAAAAAGAACTAATCTGAAAGTGGGGGCAGTAGGGATATTTATACCATGTAAGGTTAGCCCGCTCAAAGTATTAGATGTAGTAGCTCCTTGATTCTTAGGAGGAGAGGATGGATGAATTTTACTTCTTCTAACAGAACTTTGTCTAGAAAAATTATTATCATCTAGAGAATTATAAAAAGGATCAATCTTACCTTTCTCCCTTAGACTTCTAGTGTATCTTCGATAATCCAGGTTTATGAAATTATCTTCATAGATACACTCAATTCCTTCTTTGTGCTAATTGAGCTTGCCTCTGTCTTTGGAATTTTCCTTGCAACACAGCGACCAACTCTTCAGCTAGTTCTTCTTCTCTTTCTAGAACTCTACTAGCTCTTTTGTAGTCCTTTGCACTTCTTCTCATTCTCCAAGCAATAGTGTTTAATTCACCAATTATGTCTTCTTGTTCATCTTGGAATCCAAGGTTGGGATGCAGAACAAGAATTATATTCTCATGAGGTAGGACCATTTTTCCTCATGGCAGGTAAAGTGGCTAACTGCGACTGTTGGTATTCTGACCTGGAATCTCAATCATCACCAAGACTCTGTGATCAGAAAACACTATAATTCATCCATTTTATGATTTGTATAATGGGGTTATTTTTGGAACGGAGTCACCAATTTCTTAGGAAGAAATAAAAGATATATAAAAGAAACCAGATATTAATTCTGAAACTCCCTAGCGGAGTCGCCAAAACTCTGTTAGTGAACAGATTGAACGGGGGTATGGTTAGCAAAGCTTATTAGAGTCCTTGATTGCCCCATTGTTGTACACCATAGTTGAAAGTAGAATTCTCAACAGAGAATTAGTCCAATCTCTAGATTTTGACAGGTATAGCTCTCTATGTTTGATTTGCAATGAATGTGTTCTAACTCTGATTGGGGGTATGCTCTTAACCTGAGAGAAGAAGAGGCAAATGAGTGAACTTCTGTCAACACAGGAAATCCACCAAGATTCAATGCAGGGTTCAAACTTCTAACTTCTACTCCTATTCATAAATGAGAATATAGAATACAATCATGATCGAACTGCAGGCTAGCTTCCGAGCTTAATCTACCGCTATAGTTACCTCTATTCCTATAGAAGAATCCAAAGCATCACCACGACTGCAATCATGCTTCTTATTCTGACTATTTAACATTAACATCTACTTCTACAGATGTAGAATGAAATTCAGTGTTGGACCAATCGTAGAGAATCGCTCTCAGACGATTTCAATACTTCTCTACACTCAACGATTGTTTTTGTTTCAAGAAATGCTTCTACAACTAGTGAGGCAAAGAACCTTTTAGCACGAGAAAGAAAAATACATTTAAACTAAAGTGAGCGACATTCAAGGAAACAAATACTTCAATTCTCACTCATACAGACTCAGCTCTAGGGGGAAGCAATATGTAAATCACAAAAATTTTGATCCCTTTCATTCATTTCAATTTGAGTATTTATAGAACTCAATACAATTTTAGAAGAAGACGACTCATCTTCTTTGGTAAAGTAGTTACAATAATATAATAGGAGCGAAAAAGCTCTACGAACTTGGTTTTTGACAAATGTCATTACAATATGAGAGAAAGACAAAACAGGAGAAACAGAAAAGGCTTTTTTTGGAATGTTCAAGTTGTTGGTTGTTCGACTTCTTTGGCTTGAGGAAACACCTTTGCATATGCTTTGATGGTTGTCGTGATCTTGTCAAAATCTTCAATCTTAAGCGCATCTTTCCGTGTAATCAACCACAATTGTTCATCACAAATCTCTCTGACGGTCGAAGGCAACAACTCAACTTCTAAGTAAATAGCAGAGAGTGTGACATCGACTGCACTTAGCTTTTAGATATCAGTCGTTTGTTAGGTATCTGGGGCGATGACTGAATCAATATATGCATGCATGAAATTAACCATGTGTTCGATCCCTGGTTGTTTACCATCGGTACCAATCTGAGAATCACACTAGAGAGCGCTTAAGTGCTTTTCAATTTTCTTCATGTCTTCCCTCACGAGCTTGACAGTATTCTTAAGGCCTTTGAGAGTGGTCGTAGTAGCCTCATTCTTGTATCCCACCTCAAAGATCCACTTCTGTATTGGTTCCCCTTCTGTGGGCAGAATGCCCACAGCTATTGTTGTACTTGGTTTCAATTCTGCAATCTCATCGAGATGTTTAGCGTAGTTTCTACAAGCTTCTTTCTCCATTTCAATAGCTATCTGATCTAATAATAGACTATTGAGTAATTTATCAAAATTGAGGTAATTGCTTCCTAGCTTCTCAACAACTAGTTTCCCTCTAGTCTTCAAATATGGTATCCAATCTCTGCTGATTTGAGCCATGTGTTTGTTCTCCTTCAACTGAATAAGTAAGGCAATGCTATCCACAGATGTAGGGTCAAGTACCTCTGTATTTATAGGAACTTGTGAAGGTTGGTGAGATATAGAGTCTAGAAAGCATCAGATGATAGTTGAGAGCTCAATTATTGTGCTCTTCAACTTTACCTTGTCTACCTTTAAGTGATCCAGCTCCTCACTAATCAATTGATTAGAGGTCTCCTAGAGCCTCTTCTTCATGTCATGCTTGGAAGGCCCCATGTCGATCCTACTCACAATGAAGTCATCTACTCCTATCTGGTTAACATCCCCATATACATTAGCTTTGGCTACCTCCAACACCAGGTTCCCTGTTGCATCGTCAGTTTCCATAGAGGCCAACATCATGGGCTCTTTGGCCTTCTTCTGTGATGGTGCCTTTGTTAAATGCTCTGCCAAGTCTTGTGAAACAAAGCTATCTTCTATTCTCTTCCTCTTCTTTTCTATTGTCTTCTCAATCTAGGAAGGTGCGGCCAGAACCAAGGAAGATATTTTGAGCAAGTCTTCAGGGAAGAGCTTCCTCGTGACAGGCGGGGTCCTGTGCTTCTTCTTTGAAAAAATTAGTTTGGAAATGTCAGTACTAATAGAAGAAATTAAAACATTGTTTTTACCTCCACTTCCTCCAACACTGAGTGCTACGGATGAATATTTGTCTTGTTCCTTGTCTATTGGGTTAATCGAATTCACAGAGCTATTTGATCCAAGATCTGAACATCAGGCTATTTTTCTTTATCCTTCTCCTCCCCTGTGATGTCAGGAATGTTTGCTACTGCTCCAGCTCCACATGTAGGCTCAATAACCGATTGCTTCTCAAGTGAATCGCCATCTCCTCCACTTGATTGAGGAATTCCAAGCGATGTGCTAGTTGTGACTGAAGCAGAGGCTGACCTTTTTGAAACTGCATGGGTCCGGACTGGAAGTGTCTTAGCTGGAGTATTTGAACTTTTCTTGCCAGGTTTCTTTTCTTCTACCCATGCCTTAGTTATCTTCATGATTTGATGCATGAGGGCATCAAGATCGGGAATATTTTCGTCAGTATAAGGCTCTAAACTAATGGGTACATCTCTCATCTAAGCATCATACTTGCTTGGCCTCATATGGCTTCCATCTTCTTCTATTCCATCAACATTGATGGGAATGTTGAATTCTTTGGTCTTACCAATGGTCAGGCGAGACCAGTAATGATCTCTAGCTTCCTTTTCATTAGCACAATTAACACAATAATCTTCTATATCAGGTACATGGCTATGAGAAGAGCCTACCTTTAGATGATCTCAAACAAAATTGGTAGAGTCACGGCAAACTCTAATTACATTATACTTCTAAAAAGGATATTTGGCTTCCGCAGACTTAATCACATTCTTGGCATGTGAACTCAACATGAAAGAATATGCTCCTACCTTCAATGGGAAGGGAATCACAACCTTATGCAAGGTGGAATAGAGTATGTTTACTTCTATCACTTGGAAACACAACTCGATCATCACTCGCTGATCATCAACGTACCTTGGTAGTTTGCTAGGAGCGTCGCCAAATCCACCTATCCTGAAGTAGGAGAAGGTGGGGACTTGAATGTAATATGCTCTGTATGTTGTTATGACTGCGATGGCTTCAGGGGAAACTATCCTTTCTGGGAACCCTTGAAGTTCCCTGCATGGCCTCATTATGTATCCATTGTTCACCTCCATGAAATAGGCATAGCTCTGGTTCAGTGGGAGGCAGGGGTAGAACTCATATATCTTCGTAGAGTCCTCAAATTCTTCTATTCTTGGCAATCTCGGCCAACTTTAGGTATTTGCAAGGGCATAGATGAGATAAGATGCCATTCTGAAAACATTGGTACTCTTGGCACATGTGAGTTCCCATCTTAGCTTTACTGCCATAATCTCAGCCCAATAGTAGAAACTATCATTTGCACACATTGATTGGATGAGGAAGAAATTGCGCTCTAAAAAATAAGAGCTTTGTCTCTACCCTTCAACCTATGGAGTAGGACAAGAATATCTACTATCTCTCTTTTCAAGATAGTGTCGTATAAAGTCTTTCGCAACTTAGACTTAGCACTTCTTGCTATCTGGAACCAATCTGATGAGATCACGCCTCTCCATTTGGCTTTCTTCTCATTGAAACATGAGGCGGACACAGAAAAATCAAAGGTGTTATACACTTCTCTCTATGGGATATTAAAGCATCGCTCCATAGTATCCCTGTTGACCTCCAACAATACTTTGTCGTCGGGCATCTTGATCTGCTGGCTATCAACATCATATTTAGCATTGCACTCTTTGATGAGTTCAGGAGCTTGCACTGCGACAGGAAAACCAACCACTTCAACCAATCCACTATCCCTTATCTTTTGTGTGACTAGGTGTATTCATTCTTACTGCAACCTAAACCTCAGATCATGCAAATTGTAGTGTGGTAAATGAGTGTCACCGATATCTTTCCACTCGCAATCCAGACCATTCAAATGTTCAAAACCCAAATACCTTTATGCCATTTCACCAGATATTTATAGACATATCAACAAACATTTGGATGTAGAAGAGACTATATACTCGGCAAGTAGAAAATAGTCGTTAACAGAAGAATTCAATATGCAACAGATTCAATCATGCGAATGTTTCTTACCGTTTCAGGATCGCAATGCATTTCCCCACACTTAATATTTACAATATGCCGCACTTCTTTGAAAATAAGTTCATTAATGGTGCCAATGGT
The DNA here is from genome assembly GCA_018584345.1 of Thuja plicata. Classification (NCBI taxonomy): domain Eukaryota; kingdom Viridiplantae; phylum Streptophyta; class Pinopsida; order Cupressales; family Cupressaceae; genus Thuja; species Thuja plicata. Next base: position 3,656,766 of record MU227747.1, read on the forward strand.
TAGGTGAATTAACGACTCTTTAAAAATAGCTTTATCACTTGACTCAACAAACTCGTGGGGATCACACCAAGTAGCTACTCCTCCCGAACAATCGCACCTAATAGCCCACTTTCCCGGTGGTCTACACAATATACTTTATTTTTACCTTATAACTCTTTTATTTTCTTTATCATTTCACCTAAAGCACGTGCTCAAAGGGAACACACTTGTTTTACTTCTTTTCCGCCTAGTTATAAGGTTCGCTAGGAATCTCACCTTTTAAGTTTGAAACCCGAACAGTCGCATTTGATTTCATCATTTCCCGGTCAAGGCTTAGAAAAGGTCTTGAGACCATGTCATCATGTTGCACGTGTCTAATTCACCTTATGAATCCCTAATCAAGTGATATTATCAGTTACATCTTCACTCTACATCATAAATTATGCTCTAAGGAAATCACACCAAGTCACTACGAATCCCAGAGAAGCGCACCTGAAAAGGTAAAAACCCGCCCTTCGTAATGCTTGATGAAATTTAGTTTCGAAGGTTTTGAGACTTCACGAAAGCTCTTACAAACACTTTTTCACCTTTACATAATAATTTCGGCTCCAAACTGATGAGTTCCTCATATGCTCGGGAAATGCACCTGAAAGGTGGGATTTCCGCGTCGGGGTAGCGAGGAAGGTAAAAACCCGCATAGAGCTTTCGCATGACTTAATGTTCCAAATTCAATTTTGATTTCACCTAAGGCACTCTTAAACTTTGATGAAGAAATCCATATACTTAAACATGATAATACATCGTGAATAGTTATCTTCAGGGATCTCACCAAGGTGGTGCGATTCTCGGCCTAGAGCACCTGTAGAGGCAAAAACCTTCGAGCTTTCATGACTTTTCCAAATGACTCTCTAAGGCTCCTGATTGCTTCATTTCTCTTCTTAGGCTTTCCTTCACCTCTTGAATGAATGAACTAATCACTGGAAGATTGAAAATAGTGATTTTCGAAAAACTCACCCAAAGAGTGGGAATCCCGGCTATGAGCATGAAAAATATCAGAACTAAGTAACATAGGACTTGGTCACTTATTGAGTCAATCCTATAATCTGATTCAACCATCCCAACCCACAAAGAACTCTTGACTCGACATCTAAATGCAAAGGTTAGGAAAGCGACGTTCTACAATTGATTTTCGACAATACTACAGACTCAATAAGCAACCATGGTTTGCCAAAGCCCGAAAGACTCAATCTAACTTATAGCTGAGGCTTCAGCGGTGACTCTTTTTTTGCATTAGGCTCAGTTTTAAATAAGGCTCAAAACTAGGACACCAAATATAATACAAATTCTTTTAATTTAAATAATTTATAAAAATTAAATAATTGAAGTTATAAAATCATTACTTTTCATGAATATAATTTAGTATACTTGTGGATGCATAATATCTTTTATGAGGGAACTTATCTTTTATCAAAACTACTCTTAAAATGATAAATTAGTAAAGCAAGGAAGATCGATAAGAAAAAATTGGGTCTATTATTTTTGCATACATTTTGGATGTAACCAAGTGTTACAATTATTAAAGATGTATTATTTAAATGGATTACCAGAACATTAAATATTTACAGATTTATATATTTATTAAAGATGTGTATGCTAGTTAATATCTAATAATCAAACATTAAATGATAGCTAACATAATATGGATACTATTAAATTGCAAATACATCAAAATATAGATAACTAATATAAATATAAAATTTTATAGTACAATATATTTTATTAATATATTTAATAATTTTTAAATAAAATATATAATAATAAATAGATAACTTAAATAATAAATTTAAGACTATTTAACAAATGTGATACATAATTTAAATGATAAATCATAAAATAACATATATATTATTGTTTAAAAAATCTAAAATATATTAAATTCATTAGTAAAATGATATTCCCTGTGAATATACTTATTTTTTAATCAAAAGATTAAGTTTAACATCAATAAAATATAGTTTGATTTAAAATTAGCAAATTGTATTATAATAGAAAATTTATAAAAAAAAATATAAAATCCACGATGTAAATTGATATAATAAAATAAAATATAATTTGAAATCATTTATTTACAAACTTTAATTAATTATCATTAGCCATTGTGATTGCAATAATCATGTTCTATGAGAGTTAATAGAAACTCATTACAATAGCAGCTCTGCACTTAAATGTGAATATGCGAACTTTAAAAACTATTTCAGGGAGGGTAGGGTTTCTCTTGCTCGTGAAAATAATGGTGAAAATGAATGGCAGGTTGTGAAGAGTAGAAGGACCAGGAGGGCCTTGAATGCTCGAGCAAGGGATGTCTCTGCTGGCTTCGAAGGGATAAGAAATTGCAGGGGCTTTGGCAGTCAGATGTGGGTTATTCCCATTTCTTCCAAAATCCCTAGATTTTCTACTGGTGCTAACCAATTTGAACTAGGAAGAAGGGCATCCATCTCTTCAAAGTTGGGCAACCCTCGACTTGGTCATCCGACTCCTTCTGGCAATTCGACTGTAAATAAGTTTCAGCTTTTGAATACTATTATTTTTGGCTCGCAATGAGTGGATACCTCATCCCTGCATAATATATCTCGTCAAAATCCCCCTCTGGATCATGTTAATCATACATTCCATACCCTAATGGGAAAATAAAATCCCGATAACCTCACACTAGCTACATTATGTAGGAAAAAAGGAATTTCGTGCCCCCATTTTGACTTATGAAGAATAAACACGTGAATAAAGATCATAGAGAAAATGTCACTAGAGTGGTGATAAAGAATATATTCACAAATTGTATGTGGGGACATTGCAAAAATCATGTTCTTTTCACTAAATGGTGTGGTAATGAGCTCCCCATGGAATGCATTGTGAAATGGTTGATGGAGGCATACGCGGTCAAGTAAGTATAACTATCCTCCTTGGTAATTACTTGTTCATTGTGATGGAAATGAGTTGAGTAACTAAGAGGGGAGGGCTGAATGAGTTACCACAAAAATGAATCCAAGTCCCTTAGATGTCTTAAACAAATCAGTCATTGTTGCTCAGTTAACATAGATATTTCACTGTCACTCGGTTAACATAGAAAATCTTAAGATATTAACTGTGATTATCTTCAGTAATTAATTGAAGAGACATAAACCATAAAGAAAATGAAATGTACACAGATAACACCAAGATTTAACGTGGAAACCCAATATTGGAAAAACCACCAATAGTAACTAGTCACTATTTTTCACTCTTATGAAGTGAGCCCTTTTAGGAGCCAACCCTATTAAAGGTTACAATAACATGCTGTTAGGTGTGACCTGGTTAGAGGATTTAATCACCCTATAAGGAGTGGCCTTATGAAAGGTCTTCAAACACTTCAATGTAGAAATGTCACCTTGTTAGAGGATTTACAAAAGACTGTTAGGTCTACTCTGTTAAGAGATTTTTATCATTGCTACAATTGTTAGAGAGTAATAATGGATTGACCTGTTTTGATAAGAAACTATCTTTATTGATTCAAATCTTTATTCTTGATTAAATACTTGATCCTCACTGATCATATATTTTGTTGTAGTCCTCTATATTCTATCTTCAATCAGAATCCCATCTAATTTCACCTTCACTCTTCATATCACACTTCACATGCAATTCCACATCACCACTATTATCTCACTCAATTCAATCCAAACTTTACCTTACATATATATATGTTAAGCCTTGTCAAGTCGACCTTGATATCCTTCCAAATAAATAATAAAACTCATGTTTGTCGGCTCCATATGACTAATTATCCATAAAATATAATCCACTATTAGTCGACTAACACTAACTATTTTGCTCGGTCAATACTGAAATCCTTCAACTTCTGACCAACACTGTAATGCCCGAGTGAACTCGGTTAGAACTAAAAAACACTTTGGTCATCTTCAATGCTTGAGAGAGCTTGATAGACACTGATTGTGCTCGGATAGGATTAGACATTTGTGTAAACATCACTATACTTGTGTAAACATCAATGACAATACACAATTGAATAATTGTCATCAACAATCTCCCTCTTTGGCATTGATGGCAACACAACATGTCATAATACAAAGAATTATAGAGCAACATACATAAGAATGAAATATTATTAATGTCCTTAGCTTCATTCTAATTCTCATCTAATTTTATTAATGTCTTTAGCTTCATTCTGATTCTCATCCAAAACTCCCTCAATCACTGAAATACGTATTTATCCCTCTTACATTAGTCTCTATCTTTGATAAAGTTCTCCCTCTATCATCAATCTCTCCATCAATAATCTCTCCCTCTTTCATGAAGTATTATGACATACATTAATCTCTCCCTCTTTGACAACCAATGCCAAAGACACCAACTGATATATCCAATGAAATTGTAATGTACCCATCTGTACTGATTCATATGCAATAAGCTCTAAATATCTGCATCAACATGTTAAGTATGTTCTGTAGCTTGGTTGATGGATCACTAAACTATGTTTTAGTGAGCCTCAGTTAGGGGAATTACCCCTAGCTTTCCTCTAAGATACAAAAATGCATCCTTAGGTAACAGTTTTGTGAATATGTTTGCAATTTGTTCTTTGGTATTCACATATTCCAATCTTACTTCTTTGTTTTGAACCAATTCCCTCAAGAAATGATATTTTATTGCAATATGTTTAGTCTTGGTATGCATCACAGGGTTCTTTAAAAAGTTAATAGCACTGGTGTTTTCACAATAGATAATGATTGGTTCTATGATTTCCACCTTCATACCTGACAACAATTGTTTGAACCATATGATGTTTGAACAAGTCACTGCTGCAGCAACATATTTTGCTTTTGTTGTAGATTGAGAAATGCAGTTTTGTTTCTTGCTTGTCTAGGAGACTAACCTCTTTCCAAGAAATAGTGCTCCACTACTTGTGCTCTTTCTGTCATCAACACTTCCTGCCTAATTAGCATTAGTAAAAGTCTTCAAATCAAAGTTTCCTTTTTTCTTATACCATAATCCATAATCTTCATTACCCTTAAGATATCTCAGAATCCTTTTGATAGCCATCAAATGATTCTCTCTAGGATTAGCTGAGAACCTTGCAACAATACCGACTGTTAATGCAATATCAGGTCTAGTGTGAACAACATATTGATTTTTTCCAATCATGGATCTGTATGTAGTCTAATTTACCTCCTTTGAATCATCATCCTTAGATAGCTTATGTCCAGTAGGCATAGGTGTTCCAACTGGTCTAGAATCTTCCATCCCAAATATCTTCAGTATCTCTTTTATGTATTTAGATTGAGCAATGTAGATACCATCCTTCATCTGATAAACTTGTAAGCCAACAAATAATTTTATTTCACCAAACATAGACATCTCAAATTCCTTACTTATAGCTTCCGAGAATGCTTGGCATAAGTCATCATATCCAGTAAACAATATGTCATCAACAAATATTTCTGCTAATAGTATCTTATTATGAGGTCCTTCTTTGATGTACAAGCTACTATTATCATTAGTTCTCTGAAGTCCAATACTTATCAAGTAACCATCCAATCTTTCATACCAGACTCTCGAAGCTTGCTTCATTCCATACAATGCTTTGTGTAGTTTGCAAACCATATTCCTTTTGCTAGGTTCTACAAAACCTTATGGTTTCTCAATGTAGACTTCCTCTTCAAGAATTCCATTCAAGAATGCAATTTTTACATCCATTTGATATACCTTGAATCCTTTATGTGCAGCATGTGCTAGAAGATTTTTGACTCCTTCAAGTCTTGAAACAGGAGCAAAAGTTTCTCCATAGTCAATACCTTCTTCTTGATCATATCCTTTACATACTAGTCTGGCTTTGTTTCTAGAAACTTCACCTTTCTCATTCATCTTGTTTTTGAAAACCCACTTAGTACCAATCACATTCTTGCCTTTTGGTCTAGGTGCAAGAGTCCAAGTTTTGTTCTTTTCTATATGCTCAATTTCTTCATTCATTGCTTCAATCTAGTTCTCATCATTCAATGCATCTTTAACAGTTCTAGGTTCAATTTCACTAAGTAAACATGTACCTTTTATTTTGCTCCTTTTTATTACACCTTCTATCTTAACTCCAATTATTTGTTCAGGTTCATGATGCCTTCTAACATATTTAGAAAGTACAAGATCCTTCCTCTTTGATTCTAGGCTTGCTCCACTATGTTCACCATGCTCAAATATTTTGTCTTGTTCTTCTATCTGATACTCAGGTTCCATTGTCTGAGACTCAGGTGTATCTATCTGTGACTCAGGTACCTCTATCTGTGACTTGAGTGCCTCTGTCTATGACTTGATCTATTCAGTCTGAGACTCGGTTCCCTCTGTTTGTGACTCAATTTCTTCAGTTAGCATCACTGGTTGCAATAAGGTTTGTGCTAATGAATTCAGTGGTTGACATGCTTGTTGTCCACTCACCATTGCATGTGTCTTAGGTATAGTATCAGGTTCATAATACACAAAGTTTCTATATTTTTTAGGATCTTTACTACTATGTTCTTCATTTCTCTCTGCAAACTCATCGACCTTTATATGCACACTTTCTATGAATTTATGAGTAGTAAGATTTAAACATTTATATGCTTTGCTTTTTCTGGAGTAGCCTAGGAATATACCTTCATCACTTTTTACATCAAATTTTCCATTTCTTGTTTCCTTCAAGATGTAGCATCTACTTCCAAATATTTTGAAATAACGAACATTAGGTTTATAGCCATACCATAATTCAAAAGGTGTCTTCTTAGTACCTTTCTTCAGTTGAACTCGGTTCAAGGTGTGAATTGCAGTGCTAATGGATTCCTTCCAGTATTTGGTAGCAACATCCTTCTCAATCATCAAGGTTCTTGCACAACCCATAATAGATTTGTTCCTTCTTTCTTCTATACCATTATGCTATGGTGTACCTGGGGCAGATACATGTCTTTTGATTCCTCTTTCATTGCAAAACTCATTGAATTCATTAGAAATGAACTCTCCTCCTCTGTCAGATCTTAAGTTTCTTTCCTGTTTCTTTTTCAACTCTAGCTAGGTACCATTTGAACTTTTGAAAGGCTTCTAATTTTTCTTTGAGAAACATAACAGTCATCATTCTGGAATGATCATCAACAAATAGAATTAAGTATTTCTCACCTGTGTAACTTTTTGTTCCAATTGGTCCATATAAGTCAGTATGCACCAATTCCAAGACTTCTTATGTATTGTAGTTCTTGCTCTTGAAGCTAGTTTTGCACATCTTCCCAATTTGACATTGTTTGCATATTGTTAGTTCAGGTTTCTTTAGAACAGGAATACCTCTTACTCTTATGTTCTTACTTATGTTGATCAGGTTGTCAAAGTTCACATGACACAACCTTTTATTCCATAACTAGCTTTCTTCTACTTGTACAATAAAACATGAACTTTCATTGAGATCAAGATAAAATAGATTACCTTTTGTTTACCTGCTAGTTCCAACTAGGTTTCCTCTACCATCCAGGATCTTGACCTTACCATTCATGAATTCTACCTTGAAACCAATGTTATTCAGTTGTGCCACACTTAGTAGATTACGCCTTAGTCCTTCAACTCAATAAGCATTATCACATTTGATTTTTTCAGTAAGAGCAATACAACCTTTACCTTTTACATAGCAGGGTTCATCATTCCCAAAACTAACACTCCCACCATCATATTGTTCAAGATGTTCAAATTTGGTTTTATCACCAGTCATGTGGTGAGAACAACCACTATCAATAATCCAGGTGTCATTCTTGCTAATACGAGAATATAGTGTTGTATTTTCATTGTCTTCACTATCTGACTCATCCTTAATAGAAATGTAAACCATTTCATCTTCATCTTCATCACTATCAGAATCTTTAGAAATATAACAATATTTCTTACCTTTGTCCTTGTAGCTTTTGTAATCTTTCTTGCCTTTATACTTGTTGAACTTTTTCTCACCTTTGTCTTCCTTGTTCGGACATTTAGCAGCAATGTGACCAACCTCATCACATGAAAAGAAAATCAATGGTATTCTTCCTTTGTATTTTCCTTTTCCTTTTGTATCTCTCCTTGCAAGTAATGCTTCAATGATTTCTAGATCCTCATCATCAGAATCATCATCACTATCACTATCAATCTGTTTTCCTTTCATCTTTCCAAGGTTTAATTTAGCTTTGAATGCTAACTCAAGATTGCAAGGATTAGGAGAATAATTGTCAAAGTTATCCGACCCAAAAGCTGATAATCTTCCAATCAATCCATCTAGAGTTATGTCATTACTGCATCTCATCTCTTGAATAGTCAAAACTCTAATTGCATAGATAGGAAGTAAAGTTCTTAATACCTTGTTGACTATTGTTTTGTCTTCAATTGTTCCACCAACAGCTCTGATTACACTAACACTTTTCTTGATTCTTTTACTGTATTTTGTAATGTTTTCTCCTTCTTTCATTTTCATCATATCAAATTGACCTCTGAGACTTTCTGCATTGGCTCTCTTTACATTTGCATCTCCTCCGTAGATATCATGCAGTTTGTTCCACATATCAAAGGCAGTAGGGCAGTCCTTGACTTCATCAAATTCAGAATAGCTGAGTGCAGAGGCTATATCAATCATCATTATGTTGTGATAATTCATTTCCACCATCTAATCCACATACATAGGTCTCGGTGGTTCCACATACTTTTGATCTAGGAATTGAAAACCAGTATCTCCAATAGTAGAAAGATTTAGCCTCATCAGATCTTTCCATGCAACAAAGTTGTCCTTGTTGAGCTTAGGGATCTCCCTTCTGTAAGACATCTCTGATCTCTAGCTTAGGCCTTTAAACCTTCCCTATAAGGACTTGCATCTCTTATACCAATTGTTGGAAATGAGTTGAGTAACTGAAAGGGGAGGGGTGAATCAGTTACCACAAAAAAAAAACAAGTCCCTTAGATGTCTTAAACAAATCAGTCACCGTTGCTCGGTTAACATAGATATTTCACTGTCACTCGGTTAACATAGAAAATATTAAGATAGTAACTATGATTATCTTTAGTAATTAATTGTAGAAACATAAACCATAAAGCAAATGAAATGTACACAGATAACACCAAGATTTAACGTGGAAACCCAATACGGGAAAAACCACCAATAGCAACTAGTCACTATTTTTCACTCTTCTGAAGTGAGTCCTGTTAGGAGCCAACCTTGTTAAAGGTTACAATAACACACTGTTAGGTGTGACCTGGTTAGAGGATTTAATCACCCTGTAAGGAGTGGCCTTGTGAAAGGTCTTCAAACCTTTCAATGTAGAAATGTCACCTTGTTAGAGGATTTACAAAAGACTGTTAGGTCTACTCTGTTAAGAGATTTTTATCATTGCTACAATTGTTAGAGAGTAATAATGGAATGACCTATTTTGATAAGAAAATGTCTTTGCTTATTCAGATCTCTGTTCTGGATTAAATACTTGATCCTCACTGATCAAATATTCTATTGCAGTCCTTTGTATTCTATTTTCAATTAAAATCCCATCTGATTTTTCCTTCGCTCTTCATATCACACTTCACATGTAATTCCACATCACCACTATTATCTCACTCAGTTCAATCCAAACTTGACCTTACATATATATATTAAGCCTTGTCAAGTCGACCTTGATATCCTTCCAAATAAATAATAAAACTCATGTTTGTCGGCTGCATATGACTAATTATCCATAAAATATAATCCACTGTTAGTCGGCTGACACTAACTATTTTTCTCGGTCAATATTGAAATCCTTTAACGCCCGACAAACACTATAATGCCCGAGTGAACTCGGTTAGAACTAAAAAAACACTTTGGTCATCTTTAATGCCCGAGAGAGCTTGACAAACACTGACTGTGCTTGGATAGGATTAGACATTTGTGTAAACATCACTATACTTGTGTAATCATCAATGACAATACCCAATTGAATAATTGTCATCAACACATTGATTGTAGAGATTTATCCCTAAAAGATGAATTGCTATATGGAAATTATGTGTGTTATAAAGGATATCTTTAAATTCATCGACTGCCAACCAAATTTTGACCCAAGCAAACATTAATTGAATAAAGTTTTGAAATGGGTCAACCTGCCCTACCTCATAGTGGAATTAATGCACAATGAATTCCTCATGAAAATTGGAGATCTACTAGGTGGTTTTGTAGGCTTAGAGGAAAATTTCTTGCTCTCGTCTAATGTTAATATTTTAGTAGATATTGATAGTAATCTAACTAGCTTGAAACTATTAGAACTAATAACAAAAAATGAAAAGTATATTATCAGGCCTATATTTTCCAAGGTCCAATTCATGATAAGGTAGTCACTAAATCAATTTTGATCAATGATAACAGAACTAATTACTACAAGAATAATTCTAAATTTCATAGAGTTAGGGTTTATTAAGAATCAAGATTAATACCAACAAAGCAAGTTAATATTATATTTAATGAGGATATCGATGGCTTTATTATTGAAAATCAGAAGGAAAATCCAAAAGATTACCCTCCTTTACACTCCCAGAAAGATCATAGAAATTTTATAATGGATATCCCTAAGCCAGTCAATTCCTCAAGTATGGTATCTTCTCAACCCCAAATACCTCACAAAGAAGGATATAGAATGGAGGATTGCAATCAGACAGATGATTCCATCCTAGGAGTGGCTGAAAAGGAGGTGATATGATACTCAGGCATGAAGTGCACTCCTAAGCAGGTTGTAGAAATAAGTAATGATTGGGATAAGGAAGCTAGACACATCCAAGTACAGTTGGAAAAAGAAAAGTCATTGATCGATCACATGTATAAGGACATCATTAAAGCAAGATTAGCAAAAAATGTAAAATAAGTGAGGGAAATGGATATAGAGGAGGGAGAGATTGTTCATGATAGGAAGGAGGATAGCTCAAATCTAGAAAGATCAGGCCCAACGACTGATATATCTATGAAGGATGTATTGGTAGAAGAAATGCCTAAGGATCCTGTTGCCCCTGAAGAACCTCTAGAAAATGTAAGAGAAGAAATTTTATTCAATACAAGAGAGATAGAGAGAACTCAAAATGATGTGGAGGAAAACCCTATTGATAATTGTAAAACCCTAGAAGAAAACATGAATCTTGAAAATCTTTGTAATGAGATACTAGGAGATCTGCTTTATGGGAATGCAAAGGACATAGTGAATAAGGAATCAATTGCATGGGAGAAAGAGTTTCTTATTTCTATGATTATAGAACTTGAAGAAGAGGAATGGAATTAGGAGATTTTGGAGGAAGAAAAAGTTAAACTAGGTGGAAAGAAGGCATAACCCATTTTGGGAATCACAGTGATCTATTTCAACAAGGATACCCCAAACTGTGCTAAGAGAAATAAAAAGAGAGGCAAAAATTCTACCTTAGAACTAAGAGCTAGAGATGGGTCTGATGTGGACCAAACCAAGATCACCACTTTGTTTTATATTAGGAAGGGGAAGTGCCTTCCTATAGAGCCATGAAAATCAACATGTGGAATGTTAGAGGCCTGAATGTCCCTAACAAGCAGCAGATTTTTAAACATTGCATCTCAGACACAAAAGTTGATATTTCAATAATTCTGGAAACATAGCTCAATATGGAATAAATTGATGCCCTTAGGAAAAATGTGGGTATTTGGGACCTGGTCGGTATCCCTAATGAAGGATATTTTGGTGGTCTTGCGGTACTATGGAACCCAAGAATGGTACCTTTTCAATCTCATGAAGTATAAAAAATTGGATGAGTGGTAGTGTTAAAAGTATTAGAAGCAATCTTTAATTTATTCTGATTAATGTATATGGGACAACACAAAACAAAGATAAGAGAACAATATGGAATTCCAATTAGAACAACATCTAGAGACCATTGTAGACCAAATTTGCATAATAGGAGGATATTTTAATGTTATCCTTGACCCTAAAGAAAAATAGGAAGGTATAGCTAGAATGTCTGCATCAAAAAATGACTTTAAGTCTTGGGTTAATAAAAGCAAAATGATATAAATCAAGATAGAAAAAGGTATTTACACTTGGAACAATAGAAGGCAAGGATTTAGTAACATTGTGGAAAAGCTTGATAAATTCCTTCTTAGAAGCAATTGGACTGAGTTCCCCTACACTCTATCGGCTGAGATCTTACCATACTCAGGCTCTGACCACTTCCATGTATAGTTAAACATCTGTGAGGATTCCCAACCAAAACATTGCCCCTTTAATTTTGAACAGATGTGGATAAAATATGAAAATATTATAGGATTAATAGAACAATGGTGGAAATCAATAAAAAAAAATAGAACAATGGTGGAAGGAAATTGAAGTAACAGCATCAAAACTTCATATTTTGTAGTCAAACTAAAAATAATTAAAAGTAAACTTTGAATCTAGAATAAAAGCAACTTTGGTAATATTTTTCAATCAAAAGTAAAACTAGAGGAGGAACTAGAAACTATTAATAAAGAATTTATATAGAAAGGAATTGATGTAAAACTTTATTTCAAAGAGAAAAAATTGTATGTTGATTATGAGGATATATTTTCTAAGGAAGAACTCTTTTGGTGTCAACATTTTATGGAAACCTAGCTGGATGCAAGAGACAAAAATACAAAAATTTCATAATAGCACAAAACAACATAGAAATTTAAATAGAATTACCAAAATAAAGGATAGTAATGGCTCCATCGTTGAAGATCCACAACAAATAGTCTTTGAAGAAGTCAATCATTATGAAAAAAAAATTAGTAGTTGGGAAGTTTCAAACTTGAATCATCAAAGGAGTATACTAATGATAATCCTAGAGATTATATCAGAAGAATAAAATCTAGCCCTAAAAACTTAATTCTCTAGATCTAAAATAGAAACTGTTGTAATGCAAATGCATACAAATAAGGCTTCCGGACTAGACGACTTCCCGATTTTTTTTTGCCAAAAATTTTGGAACTTCATTGGGGATGAGGTGGTTGATGCTCTAGAGGGAGTTAGAAACTCAGGCAACCTCCCCAAAGAAATTAGCAACACCTTTCTCACACTTATGCCTAAGAAGAAAAATGTAGAAAGTTATGATGATTTCAGACTCATTTCTCTATGTAACATCATCTTCAAGATACTCACTAAAACTATGGCTAATAGAATTTAGAAGCTTTTCTGTAAGGAAACTCAGGTACGGAAACAACTTCCTACACTAATCTCTAAAGGAAAGTATTGTGCAAATTATTTTAAATCCTTACAATTTCATATTCATTAACTACTTTAACAATGATATTGCAGCCACATACCATGCATACAAAAAATAGAGAATGACACAATGATTTACCCTAGGGAAAACCTTTCGGTAAAAAACCCCAGCACTCCAAAACCTGCACAATGT
>MU227747.1:3699002-3728068 GCA_018584345.1 Thuja plicata
TAGATTAAAAGCATTCAAATCTTCCATTCTAAGTTGTATATGTCACTGATTAATGCATAATCTGAGGGCAATTATAGCATTCTTCACACTCTTCTTAGATAGGAAGCAATAGGTCAATTTTAGTGATCGATATACTTGATAAATCTTGTTTTTCATGAATATAATGACTTATTGAAGTGTTGTGTTGCAGACAATAGGTACACAAAATAACACACACATTTTTGGCCCCCACCATGGGGCTGAATCTCAGATTTTACCTCACTTTCTATTCATTTTTGGCTGATTTGTCTTCTCTGTTATCAGGTACAGAGTCACCTTTAGTCACCAAGGCTTGCATCCAGGAAATTGGATCACATTAAGGAAATTGGATCGCATCCCAGATTTCAAAGATCGCATCCAGGGAATCCCAACTCATTTTTGGTAAAGGCTCGCATCTGGTATATCTGTATCACCTTTTGTGCAAAGCATTACATCTGGGAAGTGGATCGCATACAGGGTTTCTAGGATTATTTTTGGGAAAGGCAATTGCATCTTGTCATTTGATTTGAAAACTAAATTGTCTAACCACTAATATTTTGATCTTGTTTTCTTCTATCTTTTCAACAACCTATTTTTTTATTGCAAATTGCTGTCAGAGCCTTTTTTCTCAAAAAGGTGGAGAGAAATTACTAACTTGTGGGTTGCAGGTGGTTTAAAGCTTTAATTTTATTTTTTTGTTCAAAGAATTGAAACTAAAGACATTTTCCTATCATTTACTAAATCAATAAGAGGATTATGCTCTTTTCCTTCAAGGAAAATCAGAAACTCAAAAGTTGATTTAGGACTTGAGAAGAATTTGGGGATAATTGAACAAAGGCAAACCTCATTGTTTAAATTTATTTTGGATAGTAATTGAACAAACACAAAGCATTTAATCTTGTGGGATAATTGTACAAGATTCATTGTATAATTCCTTTGGATAGAATTTGAACACCACAAAGCACTAAATATTGTGAGATAAAAGAACAACTCATTGTCTAATTTTGGAGATAGTAATTGAACAAGCAAATCACCTAACTTTGGGGAAATTGAACAATACAATATTTCATTTTCAAGTACTTTGTATTTTCATAAAATAAGAATTAAGAATCAAACTTAAGCTTATTACTTGATCTCACTAGAGGATTTTCTCTTCCTTCCAAGTGGGGGAATCAAAGACTCATCATGGGAGATTGAGTTTTGAGTGAAGTCGTTCGAGGGAAAGAATTGCTTGAAGTGTTTGTGGGAGAAAATGACATGTAATAGGAGAGTACGCTCTTCTTCTTTTGAAGAATAAGAAATCTAGAACTCCTAAGCTTGCCAATCTTTTGTTATGCTTTCAAAATATTAGGGGGCCTGCCGGTTGAGGGAAATATCTCCTAAGATGACCCAAGTGAGGATAGGTTTTACGCTAACCCTTCCAAATCACTATAAATAATTTCTTCCTTGTAGGCTAAATCCTCAGAAGATGTAATTGGTTTTGTTCTTGGAATTTCAACATCATTCCTTGAACATGCTTGGGTGTGTGTAGATAGAGCCACTTGAATCTTGCTTGCGAGACTACATACATTTGAGCACTCATAGGGCTATACGCCTCAATTTTGCCTTGTGCAATTCTATGGGAGACGATTGCGAATGGATGCCCCATCATAATAAACACTTGTAGTCAAATTACCCGATTCATCTTCGAAAGGGTGATAATATTTGTGCAAGGCAAATATTAATTGCCCCAAGATACTCATCATTTTGTACCCTCACTTGCGTTTGGATTTGGCTAATATGGCATCATGACTGGAGCCATTGTGTGCTTGGTGATTATCATATTCTGATTAGCATTTTAGTGTGTACCTGAGTCTACGAGGAAAGATTTTCATTCTATGCTTAGAAACAAGGGAATAGGGAAAGTATTTTTATCATCCCTTAACAAAGAAACATTGCTTGATGTGCTTTAAACTCATTAAAGAGATAACTCCAAAAAAAAGCAATAATATTCATTCCCTAACATATAAGTTGTTTTCAGCACACTGGAAAGTCTCAGAAAAACCTTACTGTCAAACAAATTTTTCACGTATTTTGAGACAAATCAGACAAAATATGACAAAACATCAGAGGCTCATTTCTAGTCTGTCTTAGGTCACTTCTAGTTGTATTAGCTCGCATACAAGGAGAAGGCTCATTTTTGGTCATTTATGCCTCGCATCTAGGGTGAAATCCTGCATGTTGTACATCAAAACTCACATCCCGTATATCAAAGCTCGCATCTGGTTAAACAAAACCTTGCATTCAGTGTGTCACATTTAGGTTAGTGGGAACTTGCATAGTCGTCTCTCAGAGAATTTTAGTATATTTGGGTACCCTTTTGGCTCTTTAGCCTAGTCCTATTGCTTTTTCTTGTCCACCAGTCATTGTTTCAAAAAAATTTCAAAAGTCTACCTTTGCATGATCTTTTGGGTTCTAATAATTGGTCTTAAAACATGTGGTCTACTCACTTTTCAAAACAACTTGATTCCTAGCTCACTATTAGGGCATTCTAACCTCTGACGCTAGAGTCATTTACTTCCATCAAACACAAATAATCCTTTACTACTTGGACACACTTATTTGGACAATTTGAGACTCCACTCGACACTATTGGAAACCTTTTGACATAGTAGAGATTCATCTTCATGGTTAAAACAAGACACAACAAGTATCTTGCTGATAAATCAGAAGTACCTCCTAGATTGCTACAATTTCAACAAGGAGAAACATCTCGTAATCCCTTATTTCACATAGAATCACCTGCAATGGAAGCTCCTAGAAACAAATGGAGTACAACCTTTTAAGAATACAACAATTATAAAAACCAAAGACAAGAAGACAATAGTAGTGAAGAAGAAATTCACATTACTCATCCTTTGTTTGACTTAGATAGTGATGGAGATGTACCCGAGGAAGATTATATTAGACTTAGACAAATTCAAAAATTCCAAAGAACATTGGAAAAGATCATTGGTGAAGACAAGGAAAAATACTTTCTACATCTAGCATCCCTTGGAGTTAAACTACCTAAAGATTATGATGTTGAAAGACTAAAGGAAAAAGAGATACCAACCCCTATCTCTATTCTCACCAAGCAATTGACCTTGATGCAAGTCGAACTTGCAACACTCAAACGAGAGAAGGTCAAACTGACGAAAAAATACTCTTTAGACCACATTTGTCCATTTCCTTTTGACAATAGTATCAACATGATTCCATTTCCTCCCAACATGGCAAGACCCAAATATGACAAGTATATGGGAGAGACTGATCCACATGACCATGTGAGACAATTTTGTGCTCTAAGCATAGAGTACATGCATGAACCTAGATACCTAATGAGGCTATTTCTGGGAAGTCTAGGTGGAAATTCTATGGAGTGGTTCTCCAAACTCACACCTAAGGTGAAATATTTTGAGGAGTTAATACAATGTTTTTTCCAACATTACTCCTACAATATACAACATGACGTAACCATGATGGACTTATGTAACACAAAACAAAGAATCAGTGAATCCTTTACACACTTTTTACAAAGGTGGAGGAAAATCTTTGCGAGGTATTCAAGAGCTATTCCCGAATTGGAAAAGATGGAAATCTTTATTAACAACTTGATACTTGAATTAAACTATGCTTTGCAAATGCAAGATTCACCTAGCTTTGATAGGATGATAAAAAATGCCATCTGTATTAAAGAGGTCATGGTTAAGAAAGGAGAAATCACACTTCAAAGTGATAGTAAATCTACCAACTACAACAACAAGTCTAAGTGGTGGAAACAAAACAAGAATGTTGTTAACGATGGAGTGGTAGATGCGTCCAATGCTAAATCTAAATCAGCAGTGTTCAATTTAACAAACAACTTACAAGAAAACAAAGAGGCCAAGGTAACAACCACAATACCTAAAGCAAACAATGAGAACAACAAGAGTAGACCATGGACTTCTAGACCTTAACGAACATTCACTCCTTTGAGAGAACCTCTTGAGACAGTTTTGAAGACACTCTTGGACAACAAATTTCTTACAATTCTCGATTCAAAACCATGGGAACCAGAGGTCAAACTGAGATGGTGGGATGATAATTCTTATTGTGTCTTTCACAAAAACAAGGGACATAAGACTAATAATTGTGTTAATCTTAAACACGTTATACAAGACCTTATTGAAGGAGGCAATATTAAAGTGGAAGGACACACCACTAATGAAGACCGTACGACATTTAACAAACCAATCCCTAACTACGAGAAAGGGGAAGCATCTAAAGGAAAAGGAAGTGAACTAAATTACACCTACTGCAATAATGATAATGTGATCAACATGTTAGACATTAAATACAAATCAATCAATGTGATCACTATTAAAGGTACTAAAGACATTTCCATACAATCAAACACAGTGACTTGAAGTCAAGCACAAGTTACAATCAAAGGAGCTGGCTCCTCATCAAAACAAGCGACATCTTCAAAAGTATTTGTTGTCACTATTCCCAAACCTGCAGCAATAAGACAAACAATTACCATTCCTTCAACAAACTATAACTTGGTGAATCAACTTCAAAGAACCTCTGCTCAAATTTCCATATTTGAGTTACTCAAAATATCTTCAGTGCATAGGGAAGTTCTTGAACAAGCCCTACATTCTACAAATGTTCCAAAATACATTGATGTAGACAAGTTCCAAGCAATGGTTAATCATATGTCAGCACCACAATATATATCTTTTTAGAACAAGATGACAAATCATTGACTCATCTGCATAACCAACCCCTACACATTGAAGTCCTAATTCACAAATCTCATGTCAGACATGTATTGATGGATGGAGGTGCAGGGTTGAACATTTGTACTCTCAATCTGATAAATAAATTGGGTCTTTCAGAACAAACCACTGATTCAAGAAGTAAGATAACTATCAAAGCGTACGATGAAGAAGAAAGATCATCTAAAGGTCTCATTGTTCTACAATCATAATAGGACCAATTGAAAGAAATGTGATATGTCAAGTTCTAGATCTACCATTGGCTTACAACATACTATTAGGAAGACCTTGGATTCATGAAATGAAAGCAGTACCATCTACTTACCACCAATGTATCAAATTCTTGCGTAATGGGGTGGAAGTAACAATTCCTGTAGATGCCAGTTATACTTGCAACAATGTTAAAGTAGATAGTATGGTTCCTCATAATAAGGAAGTCCCAAAAGAAACTATACCTAAAAATACTAAAGACATGGTAATGAGAAGCTTTGGAAAGACTCTAAAACTTGAAGAAACTAGTATGGGAGAATACAAGCTAGACATGACCCCATCATTGACAGAACTTCCCGTGTCTCCAAGATCTTATGGGAAACCTTCCTCATCTTTCACACCTACTACATCTAAAGAACCAAACATTCACAAAGAAACTGGTATGGTTAGAGCCTCTACTTATCAAGGGGATGAAAAAGAAGAAAAAGCAGTCTTGGCTTGGCTCTATAAAGGAGAACCAAAAGAAAATGAGGTAAAACATGTGGAGATATCCCCATAAAAGTATGGTATAGGATATGACCTTCTCAAACAAATGGGATATAAAGGGAAGGGACCATTAGGAGATAAAGGAAAAGGACTTGTTGAACCTATACACATGGAATTATGGAATACTAAAGACAAAACAGGATTAGGTTTCAATAACAAATCTGAAAAACCTACTTCAAGAGATGGTCCAATCTTTGATGAAGGAAGTGATGATGAAGAAGAAGAAACAGAATTAGAACCACAGACCTATGAGAGATTATTGCATATTGGTACAGAGTATCCAAATATCAAGGAGAAAGATATGTACCTACTTTGTAACACAACAAGAGACCCATGTTCCTTTATTGACACAAGCTACTATTCAAGAAGTAGAGGAAACAACAAAAGACTCTCCAGAAGTCCCAATGATAGAAAAAAACTCCTAAAGAAATACCCCAAAAACAAGATTTACATCCTAATTGGGGACACTTGGTCACAATTTCACATGTCCTAGATTTATCTCACTTTGACCTACAAGTGGCTAATAGGGTACATCAGGTAACTATTGTTGAGTTTCTAACCAGATCAGATGATGAAATAACAGACTCACATGACTATGAATGGGATCACTTGTCCAATGCTACTATGGACATTGAGGTATATGTGATTCATAAATTTTCATCTCTATTGGAAAGAGGAGAGAGTTCTAACACTTCCCCTAACACTGATGTTGTTCCAGAATCAGATGAGATACCACTACCTAGGATTCTTGATGAAGAAACTGGTGTTTTACTAGGTCTAGAGGACATTCTAAGACTACAAGAAATGAGTTCTATTTTGCTGAGAGAAGAAGAATAAATCTCAACTAATGAGTCACTAGAGTTAGGTCCACAAATTACTAACAACAACCCTATTAATGATGATTTAACTCTTGATGATCTAAACATTGTAGAAGTTGACTTAACAAAACATGTCTTGTCAGTTAATAGTTTTGACACTGACGCGATGCTGTCCTTACCAAACTTTGAATCATTATCCATGATAAACCCTGACCTTATTGATTGGACAAATTTAGATCCTAATCCTATCATGAACTTCCTTAATAACTACACTTTGGCCTGTTATCTAAATTCTTGTGAACCCTATCCTTCTTCCACCAATGCAAGGAGAGTGAACATGTCAGAGGAGGACATCAAGTTTCTTAGTCACAATTTGAAAAATAAAAAGAAGAAAAGAACTGATGGTGAAAACCACATTGTGGCAGTGTCAGATTCTAAAAAAGTAAAAATAAAAGATGTATCTAATGGCAAAAACCTCCCAAAGGCGCCAAAAGATGTGATTCTTGATATCCTCCCTGAGCACTTTTAAGAAAGATCTTCAGTTTTGATAGAACCTACACAACTAATTAACTTGGGAACATCTAAAGTTCCTCAATTTTTTCAAGAGAAGAAGATACAATTCATTGAGTTCTTGAAAGAGAAAAATATCAACTTTGCATGGTCTTACACAGATATGCTTGGACTCGATCCTGAATTAATAATGCATCATTTATCTATGGCTTCTAGGATCAAACCTGTGAAACAAAAATTAAGAAAGATGCATCCTCATGATGGATTACTGGTGAAAGCAGAGTTATAAAATTTACTGAAAGCTGGATTCATAAGAGTCATTTCTTAGGCAGGATGGATTTCTAATGTGGTACCAACATCTAAAATAGATAAATCTATCAATATCTGCACAGACTTTAGAGACTTAAACAAAGCATGTCCTAAAGATTATTTTCCACTGCCAAACATTGATATGATCATCAATTTAACATCAGGTTATCAGATGTACTCACTCATGGATGGTTTCTCGGGCTATAACTAGATCAAGATTTCTCCTGAAGACCAAGAGAAGACAATATTCACATGCAAATGGGGAACTTTTTGCTAGAACATTATGCCATTTGGATTAAAGAATTCTAGTGCTACATACCAAAGATCTATGACAACCATATTCCATAATATGACACACAAAAACATGGAGGACTACATGGATGATACCTTAGCTAAGTAAAAAACAAGGACTACTCATATTGAAGACTTGTGGAAGATATTAGATCGCATGGAGCAATTTCAACTCAGGCTTAATCCAAAGAAATGTGCCTTTGGAGTTCAATTAGGGAAGTTACTAGGGTTTATTGTATCAGAAAAAGGAATTGAGGTGGACCTTGAAAAAGTTAAAGCAATACTGGAAATGTCACCTCCATGCAACATTAGTCAAATGAGGACACTACAAGGAAGAATCCAGTCAATTAGGAGATTTATGTCACAACTTGCAGACAAAGCACAACCTTTTACTAAACTGCTACATAAGGGTGTTACCTTCAAATGGGACGAACATTGTGAAAACAACTTCAAATAATTAAAAGATTACTTATCTAATCCTCCTATTCTCATGGCACCCATTCATGGAAAGCCATTACTCCTATATATCTCAGCTATGGCTACATCGATGCGAGTATTGCTGGCTCAAGAAGATGTAACTAAAAAGGATAGAGAAATCTACTATACCAGCAGAACACTAGTGTCTTATGAACTCAATTACAATATAATTGAAAAAGCTTGCTTAGTAGTTGTCTTTGCATCACAGAAATTGAGACATTATATGATGTCACATAGAATAAAACTTATTGCAAAGATAGATCCTCTAAAATACCTCTTAAGCAAGACAACATTAATAGGAAGGCTAGAAAAGTGGGTCCTGATTCTAAGTGGATTTGATATTGAGTATATGGATAGAAGGGATATTAAAGGACAAGTCCTCACAGATCAATTAGCTAATTCACCCTTGCAAGATGACGCACCTTTGATAATTGAATTTCCTGATGAAATGATTATGCATTTAACTGAGCATTAGTGCAAGATGTAGTTTGATGGTTCTTTCATGCAACAAGGCTTTGGACCAGGGGTTCTCTTTATCACTCCTCAAGGTTACAATATACCCAAGGCATACAAATTAATGTTTCCATGCACAAATAACATTTCTAAATATGAAGCATTAGTGAATGGTCTTAAATTAGCTATGGATTGGAAGATCATAGAGTTACATGTGTATGGTGACTCTTAGCTTATTATTAACCAAGTAAATGGAGACTATCAGACTAAAGATGAGAAGCTAATGCCTTATAAACAACTGGTTGAAGACTTGAAAAAGTACTTTGTCTTCGTCACATTTCATCAAATTCCAAGGATAGAAAACAAAGCTGCAGATGCTATGGCTACACTGGCATCCATGTTACAACTAGAAGAACATCAGTTCTACCATGACTTATTAGTGGAATAGTTATCTTCTCCAGCTTTTGATACCCCTGAGTACCAAGTAATTTGTGCTTTAAACACCCAAGACCAATCCCGGTATGCCAAACTCATTACCTATCTTACTGACCAAACTCTACCCAATGGCCTATCAAGGAAAAAAAATGAGCCTTAATTAGGACAATATGTCCTCATTACTAATAAATTATATAGATGAGGTCTCGATGGTACACTTCTTAGGTGTTTAGAACAAGAAGATTTAGATTGCAGATTAAAAGAGGTCCACGAAGGTGTATGTGGATCGTACTCAAATGGATTTTTGTTAGCTAAAAAACTACTAAGAGTTGGCTATTACTGGCCCACGATGGAAAAAAAATGCTTTTCTATTTTCAAAAACATTTCACAAATGCCAAACACATGGAAATCTCATCCATGGTTCTTCTAGAGAACTCATACCGTTTATAACACATTAACCATTTCAGCAACAAGCCTTTGATTTGGTTGGACAAATATATCCTAATTATTCAAGTGGACATAAATACATCATTACGACCACTGAGTATTTCACTAAGTGAGTCAAAGTCATGCCGCTGATCAAAGCCACTAGAAAATAGGTGGCTACATTTATCTTGAACTACATTATTTGTAGGTATGGGATACCCTCTTCTATTGTAACAGACAATGGGGGTCAATTTAAAAACCAAGACATCGAAGACCTTTGCACACAATTTCACATTACTCAGCATTATTATTCCATCTATTATCCTCAAGGTAATGGAAAAGTTGAGGCATCTAACAAGAACATTCTTAAAATCTTACACAGAACTATGAGTAAGTCTGGGAGAGACTGGCATTTGCAACTAAATCTGGCACTTTGGGTTGACAAAACAAGTAATAGAACAAAAAATGGAGCCACGCCATTTGCTCTAGTCTATGACGCTGAAGCAGTGTTTCCTATTGAGGTAGAAATTCCATCTTTGTGAGTATCTCTCCAAGGTATTGTTACTGATGAACAATACCACATTGATAGGGTGAATGCACTAGAATTACTTGATGAGCGCAGGCAACAAGTGTTCGATCATCTGAAAGTGTACCAAAAATGCATGTCAAAAGGTACAATAAAAAGGTTAAACCATGACAATTTCAAGTGGGGGATCTTGTTCTAAAGAGAATCCTAACAACCAGCCAAACAAAGAACATAAAGGAAATTTTGAACCCAACTGGCTGGGACCTTATGTCATTACTGCAACTTTTGGGACTGGACCGTATTAGTTAGCTACACCTGAGGGAGATGTTCTTCCTGATCCCATTAATACTCTTCATTTAAAGTGGTTCTACGCTTGACATCTGGCTAGCAGAGCCCATGCAGTAAAATTCTTAGAAAATACCAAAAAAATTAGAAAATTGATCCTGAAGAAATCCAAAAATAGTGGAAAAAGTCTTGAAAAAAGGTATCCTTGGTGAAACCTGACAAACATGTGCCTTGATACTACAAAAAAAAAGAACAAAAAAATTGAAAAAGAGAAAAGTGCCTTGGCAAAAACCTGGCAAACAGGCGTCTTGGTAGAAAAAAAAAAAAAAAACTTTGTCGAGTGGTGAAAACTTGGCAAATAGGTGTCACTCAAACTCTGTGCTCTATCTATCAATGCACTAATGATACTAATCCTTCATGGTTTCACATGTGCTATTGGTTGACTCTGATTCCTTACAAATGTCCTATCCTTTCTTGGGATTTGTCTGCTTTTGCGTCTTAGGAATAGTCATTCAACACTGGGGGCATCTTTGCTAGCATGGTCAGTTTACGTCTACTAGGTTGTCCTAGGTTCATGTCTAGGATGGTTTGCCTCTCAAAATAGTATTTCTAAATACTTGCATCAAAACATCACTATTACAAACAAAGGTGTTTCTTCAACACCACCTACCTATGACTGACATCATACTAGTGTTTCTCAATACTTTAATCAAGAACTTTAAACGACCTAGTGTTTCTCAACACTTTAATAAAAAACGTACTAGTGTTTCTCAACACTTTAATCAACCAATGTTCCTAAAAACTACATTGGATTGCAATTGATGAAAAATTTAATCTCATATACTTAGACATTAAAAACATATTGCTTAATTCCAATTCTAATTGATGAATCTCTATTGAGCTTGAAAAATGAATTCGCAGTATTTCTCAATACTACTTAAACACATAGTTTGATCTTGGTTTGATTATGAATCTTTTATGTTCCCATGATGTTTCAAAGTAGGGGCATCTAAGCGGTTATAAATTTTCTTTGATTGATTATTAATTGGTGATTGTTATGTCTTTCAAGTTTCTCCATGATGTCTATTCAAAGACAAAGAGTCGTAAGGACAAGGGGCATAACATTTTCTTGGATTTCTGTGTATGGTGATTATTTAAATGATCCTATAAATTTCACCTAACTTGGATGTTTATGGTAAGGGCTTCCAACATGAGTGGATAACAACATATATATCGATCCTTGTTATGTGTAAACTACGGCGAGGTTGAAACAATTTCCTTGTCTATTTTCTAAATCAGATTCTCAATAAGGTGTATGAAACATTATGTACCCAAGGATGTGAATTTTTAAGCTCATTCTGGGTCACATTTGTTAGAATGAATTCAGAATAACTGAGAGGGGGGTGATCAGTTATCCTTAGGTCTAGATGTGCCCATTTAAACTTTATACCAATTTGAACAACTCAGATCTGCTTGGCAGCAAAAACATAAAACAACAACATACATATGTAGTTTACTATTCAAATGTAATAAGCTTTGCAAAAACTTAATAGTAAAACACAACATAAACATTCATACAAGTTGACACCAGTATTTAACATGGAAACCCAATATGGAAAAAAGCACCAATAACATGCATCAACTTTTCACTCTTCTGAAGTGAGCTCTATTAGGAGCCAACCCTATTAAAGGTTACAAAACACATTGGTAAATGTGACCTGGTTAAAGGATTTAATCACCCTGTCAGGAGTGGCCTTGTTAGAGGACTTAGAACATTCCACCTGAATGTCACCTTGCTAGAAGGATTTATACAATGATTGTTAGGTCAACCTGGTCAAAGGATTTTGACTAATACAATGGTTAGAAAGTAATCGATAGGTGTGATCTGATATATACAACTTACTTTGCAAATCTAGATCCAATTTTGGCTCTGATGCTAATTCATTGAGTGGCCTCCATCTTTATTTCAATCTTCAGATTTGCTTGGAAATCTGTCAAGCAATCACTTATGCAACTCTTTGCTTCTCTGTTCAGCCTTCTCGCTTAGATTATGCCAATCAGTCAATTAACTATGCAATCCTCTTGCATGCATACATACTTCATGAATAACCCCTTTAGGTTATCATATACCTCTTCATCTAGGTCAAATAAATATTTTGCCTCTTAATCAAGATCGTAGATCTTAGGTTAGGTCAGATCCAACGGATCTTTCCATCATTACATTTAATTTATTTCTCCAAAGCAATCACTAATTTAAATCTTTGAGCCATGCATTAATTATGGTTACCCATGCATTTAAATAGTGTGGATAAATCAAGCTTAACCTTACTTAACTTTACATATCCAAATAAAATCAACTAAGTCGTCCAGAGATCTCAAATCTCAACAATTACCAAAATACTATTGCTCAGCCAACACTGTGTTCTTTTGTAATTTACTGACGCTCGGTCACCACTATTTTCCTCAGTAATTTACTGGCACTCGGTCATCACTGACTTCGCTTGACATACACTATTTTTAGTAAACTGTCATCGAAAGATAAACAACACATTACTTTGCCAATGTGCCAATTGATCAAGTACCCTTGTGATTCCCCATAACTCAACCATTCTACTTGGTCTTCTTGTTAAATCTCCTTCATCAATCAATAGATATGGTACTCAAACAGATAGAAATAGTCTCACCAATTAAGGTTTGACCTCAATGACAAAAAAATAATTGTTTCTATTGTAGCTTTCCAATAATCTTTCCAACAATCTCCCTCTTTGGCATTGATGGCAACACTAAACAATAAAACAATAATTTTGTAACCATAGTTACCATACAATCCAAAAAGTCTGCCTGTGTTCCTTGATATGAACAAATCTTCATTAATGTCTTTAGCTTCATTCTGATTCTCATCTTGGAAAACTTTTCCTTCTATGTCTATGATCACACTAAAATCTTTATGTATATGTTCATCTGTAGATTCCCATCTTTCATTAATCTTTCCCTCTTTGACAACAATCTTTTTTTTTTTTTGAGTAATCTCTTCCTCTATCTTTTTTAGTATATTTCTCCATCTTTGACAACAATGCCAAAGACGTTACATCTTCATTATGTAGATTCTTTTGTTCAAAACTCTGTATCATGTTGTTCCTGTCATCTTGCTTATGACTGATCCTCTTTTCTGTTCAAGTCTATCTTTCACAACTTTAGGCAACATCCTAAAGTGTGACTGCTTGTGCATCAATGTGAAAAATATTCTAAATATAACATTTGATGCAATAGTTCCATTCTGAACTAATTAGCCTTAGTTAGGGGAATCACCCCTAATTTACCTCGCAGATATTCATGAGCATCCTTGGGTAGTGCCTTTGTAAATATGTCTGCTAACTATTCCTTAGTATTCACATACTCTAGTCTCGCTTCCTTTTTCTGAACTAGCTCCCTCAAGTAATGATACTTGATAGCTATATGCTTTGTCTTAGAGTGCATCATAGGGTTTTTAGAAATATTAATGGCACTCGTGTTATCACAATATATGACAACTAGTTATGTGATCTCTTCTTTCATACCTTTTAGTAGTATCTTCAACCACACAATATTGGAACAATTGACTGCTGCTACCACATACTCGGCTTCAATTGTAGATTGTGAGGTGCAATTTTGTTTCTTGCTTGTCCATGAAACTAATCTTTTTCCCAGAAGAAATGCTCCTCCTGTGGTGCTTTTCCTGTCATCAACATTTCCAACCCAATCAGAGTCAGTATAAACTCTGAGCTCAAACTTGTCATTTCTTTTGTAATACTAACTATATTCATCTATTCCTTTCAAATATCTCATAATACTACCATCATATGTGTTTCCTTGGGATTGGTAGAAAATCTTGCAACAATACCAACAACCAGTGCAATATTAGGTCTACTATGTACAACATAATGTATCTTTCCAATCATTGATCTGTAAAGGGTTTGATTTACTTCTTTTGTATCATCATTCTTTTTTAACTTCTGTCCAGTAGCCATGAGTGTACTCACCAGTTTTGACTCTTCCATTCCAAAAGTTTTTAGTATCTCCTTGACATATTTTGATTGAGTAATATAGATACCATTCTTCATCTGATATATTTGTAAGCCAACAATTTTTTTTTATCTCACCAAACATAGACATTTCAAATTCAGTTTGCATCTGTTTTGCAAATGCTTGGCATAACACATCTTTTCCACTAAATATAATGTCATCAACAAAAATTTCAGCCAATAAAGTACCTTTACATTGCTCTATCTTCAAAAATAGATTGTTGTTGTCATTGGTTCTTGCAAATCCAATCTTTACCAAATAATTGTGCAATCTCTCATACCATGCTCTTGGTGCTTGCTTCAATCCATATAGTGCTTTGTGTAATCTTCAAACCATATTCCTCTTACTTGGGTCTACAAATCCATCAACTTGTTCAATGTATACTTCTTCTTCTAATATCCCATTTAGGAATGCTAACTTCACATCCATCTAATAAACTTTAAAACCTCTATAGAATGCATATGCAAGTAATTTTATTACTCCTAATATTGCAACTAGGATGAGTGTTTCTCCATAATCAATTCCTTCCTCTTGTGCATAACCTTTGCATACCAGTCTAGCTTTGTTTCTTGTTACCTCTCCATGTTCATTCAGCGTATTCCTGAATATCTACTTAGTACCAATTAATTTTTTGTCATTTGGCCTAGGTACAAGTGTCCAAGTCTTATTCTTCTCAATTTGTTCAATTTCTTCATTCATGGCTTGTATCCAGTCTTCATTATCTAAGGCATCTTTTACTGTTTTAGGCTCAAAATCACATAACAAGCATGTACCGTCTCTCAACTTGCTTCTTGTCATAACTGTAGAATCCTTCGTTCCTATGATTTGATCAGGTTTGTGGTGCCTCCTCACATACTTTGCTAGAGTAGGTTCTCTTTCTACTTCAGGTTGATCATTCACGTTCAATTTAGGTTGATTTTGTGACTCGACATCTCCATCAGATAGCTCAGCAATTACCTCTTGTTGCCCGACATCCTCATTCTGTGACTCGGCAGGTGCTAGCTATTGCTCAGCAACCTCATTCTCAGTTTCAGGTAATGTATTAGAATCTTCCTCATTCATATAGATGAATGATTTTTAACTCTCAAGTTCCTATGTGCTTTCAGCTTCATTTCTTTCTGCATACTCATCAATTCTAACATTTGCACTTTCCACAATTTTGTAAGTGTTATAATTCAAACACTTATATGCTTTAATCTTAGTTGAATAACAAAGAAATATGCCTTCCTCACCTTTACCATCAAGTTTTCCATTTCTTTTATCCTTTAGTATGAAACATTTGCTTCCAAAAACTTTGAAATATTTTACATTAGGTGCATATCCATACCAAATCTCATAAGGTGTAGTAGTAGTACCTTTCTTTACTTGTGCTATGTTCAGGGTATAGACTGTTGTACTTATAGCTTCTCTCCAATATTTTTGTGCAATATTTTTCTCTATCATTAATGTTCTAGCACAATCCATGATAGATATGTTTCTTCTCTCAGCAATATCATTCTGTGGTGGTGTTCTAGGTGTGAACATCTTTCTTTTTCTTCCTCGGTCATTATAGAACATGTTAAACTCATTAGAAATAAACTCACCTCCTCTGTTAGATCTAAAACATTTCAGACTTTTACCTGTCTCTTCTTTAACTTTTGCCAAGTACCATTTAAATAACTAGAATGCATAAGATTTTTCTTTAAGAAACATAACAGTCATTTTTCCTGTGCTCTCTTATTGCTCATCCTGATGATGGATCACGGAGTGTGATTCGAAACGTTGATGCTAAAAATTCACAACACAATCAAAACTAGAAATTGTTAACTGATAATAACAGTCATCATTCTTGAGTAATCATCAACAAATAGAAGGAAATATCTATCTCCACAGTAACTTTTCTCACCAATGGGACCACAAAGGTTAGTATGAACTAATTCCAGTAATTCCTCCGAAGTATGAGTCTTGCTCTTAAAACTAGATTTAGTCATCTTTCCCAATTGACATTGCTTACACATTGTATTTTCAGGTTTCTTTAACTTAGGCAGCCCTCTAACCTTTTTCAATTTGCTTATGCTTACCAAGTTATCAAAGTTTACATGACACAACCTTTTATGCCATAACCAAACATCATTATATTGTGCAAACAAGCATGTCTCATCAGCTAAATCCAGATAAAACAAGTTACCTTTTTTTTTCTCACCACTTCCAACTAGTTCTCCAGTACCATCATAGATTTTTGCCTTCTTGTGATGGAATTTAACTCTGTAACCAGAAGTATTCATCTATGCAACACTCAATAAATTATAATTAAGATCATCAACCCAATATACATTGTCACATTTGATCTTGTCAGTCAAGTTAATTGATCCCTTCTCTTTAACAAGATATGGTGCATCATTACCAAATTTAACATAATTGCCATTACACTGATCCAGGGTTTCAAATTTATCTTTATCACCAGTCATGTGATGTTAACAAACATTGTTAATAATCCAATGGTCACCTTTACTCATATAAGAAATTAATGCATTTTTCTCATCATCATCAGAATCATCTTTCATAGCAACATACATAACTTCTATATCATTTTAATAAGATTTGTCAGAATCATTGTCAGAAGCTTCTTCAGCTATATAGCAAGATTTCTTACCTTTGTCTTTGTAATCCTTATACTTTCTAAAGTCTAGGTCATCTTTTATATATTTATACTTGTTGTCTCTTCTTTCATCTTTATCATTCTTATCAGGACATCTAGCAGCAATGTGACCAACTTTGTTACATGAAAAACAAATGATAGGAAGTTTACCTTTGAATTTTCCTTTTCCTCTAGATAGTCTTATTTCCATAAGTGCTTCAAGTTCTTCCAGATCATCATCAGTAGTGTCGCTATCACTATTCACACATTTCTTTCCTTTCTTTGATTTGTTAATGACCAATTGGGATCTGAATGCAGATTCAATAGCTTGTGGAGTGTAGTTGTCATAAATTGACATCTTAAATGCAGCAAGTCTTCCTACCATACCTTCCAAAGTCAAATTATTATTAGGAGTACATCTTAACTCTTGAATTGCAAAGACTCTAATAGCACATACACGAAGAAGTGTTCTTAGTACCTTGCTCATAATGGTGTTATCATCAATGGTTCCCTTAGCTCCTCTAATAGCATTTACAACTTCCTTTATCCTACCATAATATTGAACTATATTTTTTCCTTCTTGCATTTTCATTTCATCAAACTTACATCTTAAGCTTTTAGATTTGGCTCTCAGTATATTTTTATCACCTCCATAGATGGTTGCAAGGATATCCCATATTTTCTTTGTAGCTGTGCAATTATTTATGTCTTCAAACTCATGATAGTTCAGAGATGATGCAATATCCAATATTGCTTGATTGTGCTCTTGCTTTTATCTTAACTATGCAGCTGTGGTAGGTGCAGTGGGGGCTACATAATCATGTTCAACATAGTGCTTAGCAACATCACCAATACCAACCAGATGCAATTTCATCAAACTCTTCCATGCAGGGAAGTTATCTTTGTTCAACTTCGGTACCTCCTTTTTATACATCTTGATCTTTTTCTCCAAGTACCTTCAAAATGTTTTCAAGAGACCAAAGCTCTGATACCGATTGTTAGAATGAATCCAGAATAACTGAGAGGGGGGGTGAATCAGTTATCCTTAGGTCTAGATGTGCCCATTTAAACTTTATACCAATTTGAACAACTCAGATATGCTTGACAGCAATAACATAAAACAACAACATACATATGCAATTTACTATTCAAATGTAATCAACTTTACAGAAACTTAACAGTAAAACACAATATAAACATTCACACAAGTTGACACCAGTATTTAATGTGGAAAACCAATATGGGAAAAACCACCAATAACATGCTATCAACTTTTCACTCTTCTGAAGTGAGCTCTGTTAGGAGCCAATCCTTTTAAAGGTTACAAAACACATTGCTAAATGTGACTTGGTTAAAGGGTTTAATCACCCTATTAGGAGTGGCCTTTTTAGAGGACTTAGAACATTCCACCTAAATGTTACCTTGCTAGAAGGATTTATACAATGACTATTAGGTCAACCTGGTTAAAGGATTTTGACTGATACAATGGTTAGAAAGTAATCAGCAGGTGTGATCTAATACATACAACTTACTTTGCAAATCCAGATCTAATTTCAGCTCTGATGCTAATTCATTGAGTGGCCTCCATCTTCATTTCAATCTTCATATCTGCTTGGAAATCTGTCAAGCAATCACTTATGCAACTCTTTTCTTCTCTGTTCAGCCTTCTCGCTTAGAT
The DNA here is from genome assembly GCA_018584345.1 of Thuja plicata. Classification (NCBI taxonomy): domain Eukaryota; kingdom Viridiplantae; phylum Streptophyta; class Pinopsida; order Cupressales; family Cupressaceae; genus Thuja; species Thuja plicata. The sequence goes on from MU227747.1 coordinate 3,717,445, forward strand.
TATGCCAATCAATCAATTAACTATGCAATCCTCTTGCATGCATACATACTTCATGAATAACCCCTTGAGGTTATCATATACCTCTTCATCTAGGTCAAATAAATATTTTTTTGCTTAATCGAGATTGTAGATATTAGGTTAGGTCAAATCCAACGGATCTTTCCATCATTACATTTAATTTATTTCTCCAAAGCAATCACTAATTTAAATATTTGATCCATGCATTAATTACGGTTGCCCATGCATTTAAATAGTGTGGATCAATTGAGCTTATCCTTACTTAACTTTACATATCCCAATAAAATCAACTAAGTTGGCCAGAGATCTCAAATATCAACAATTACCAAAATACTATTGCTGGGCCAACACTGTGTTCTTCTATAATTTACTGACACTCGGTCACCACTATTTTCCTCGGTAATTTACTGGCGCTCGGTCATCACTGACTTCGCTCGGCATACACTGTTTTCAGTAAACTGTCATCAAAAGATAAACAACACATTACTTTGCCAATGTGCCAACTGATCAAGTACCCTTGTGATTTCTTATAACTCAACCATTCTACTTGGTCTTATTGTTAAATCTCCTTCATCAATCAATATATATGGTACTCAAACAGATAGCAATAGTTTCACCAATTAAGGTTTTACATCAATGACAAAACAAAAATTATTTCCATTGTAGCTTTCCAACGATATTTCCAACAACATATCTTACATTACACTTGAACATAACCTGATTCTTAATAGTAAAAGGAGATACCTAACTTGTTTTCCTGGCTTCTATGCCTTGATGTTTAAGTTTATTTCTGACATTGCATCCAATACATATAGTATTCATACTTTCATGATACCAGTGGGTATCAATGACAGTTGTACTATCAGATGATGTCCATTACAAAAATGCCCAATGATGATAAAATGCTACAATGTATACAAACCAGTGACAATCCTAACAGTCTGCATGTAGATACATTTAAAGATTGCATGATTCATTTGAAATAAAAGCATAAGGACTTGAGCTTAAAATAATTTCTTGATTCATCTGAAATCCAAGTTACTCACATAAATCAATATTACTGATATTAATATCGTTGCATATCCATGACATACATTCTGCATTCATAAATGAGAAAGAGAAAATATAAAAATAAAGCATTCAAGAATTGCATTTATTTCTACATCCTAAGTGCATCCATACATTTATTTGCATAAAGAAAATCTCAAAAACATACATTTGTATATTCAATTAGCATCATTTGAAACACATTTATATATCAGTAATAAATCACAGAGCATAAATGATGTCATCACATAATCTAATCCAAACTCATCAAGAGACCAAGATCATAATCATGTGTGCATCAATCTAAAACATCTATCAAAGCAAGAGAACCCATGAACATATCCAGATCAGGAACAACTATCTCAGATATATCAAATATGGAACAGATTAAAAATGTGGAACTATCTACAAGAGAGTATCAGAGTATTAGTGTGAATCAGATATACATGTATCAAGAGTATACAAATACAAAGAATGATCTCAGATGGATCAAGATACATAATAAATGTCTCAAAATATATCAGAGTACAAAGTAAGGTCTAACTACCACGCTCTACCTGATCTGGAGGAGGAGGTGGTACAAAAGGATCTGGTGTAGGCATTGCCCCCTCAGACTGATGTGTAATCCATGAATATGAAGGTGCTCTCTGACCCTCTAGAGAGGCAACATGATATAATCCGAAGTAATATGCTTCTCTTTGTCCCTAGTGTGTATCTATCTGAGCTTGGGTATCTCTCTCTTCTCTAAGCATATCACCCTACCAATCTCTCTCTGCTCTCAGGTCCTCAAGCTATGCATCCCTATCTGTAAGCAATGCCTCTAATTTTGTGATCCTATCTCTGAGCTTCTCACACTCATGCTCACACTCTGAAAAGGCATCACCATCTCTACCCGAGCCTTTGCCTATATCCTGACCAATAGGCCTATCTTGTGGCCTATCCTGTTGTCTATCCTACTGTCACTGCTGCTGTCTCTACTGCTCTCTAGTTAACAGTGGACCTGGATCTCTCTATGGAGCAATGAACCCGAGGCAATTATGTCTACCATTGGCACCCTCTCCACCACCCATTGCACCCCCACCCCTATCATCTTTTCCATCATCTCCATCATCTGGACCTTGTCCTCTGTCTGAAGGAGGGCACCTCCCATCTCTCCTCTCTCTCTGTGCTCCCTCTCTACCTCTGACAGGACAATCATCAATAGGATCATATTCTAATGGATCCTTTATCTGAGGAACTACCTCATTGGGAGATATAATACATGGAAAAGGATGTTGTAGCATCTATGCAAGATGTCCATCTCAACACCCTTTATCTGCCACATCTACAAGAAGATCCCAACCAACTGCAACCATCTCTCTGATAGCATATTGTGTAGTCTCATATACCAAGCAAGCACCCCACAGTGGCTCCTCACCACGGATCTGGGCATAAAATGATAAATCCTAGAACCTACCCTACACACGGTCATACTATCTCAATACCTATGTCACCAAGAAACACTCTACAATGTACCTGGTCCGGTCGATCAAAAAACTGCTCTAAAAAAAACAAGGCATCTGTCGCCTGTCTGAAACCCACTCCTCACAGTCAAGGTATGGTTGCCATACAAATACTATCATATCATCAAAAAGACAATGCCAATACTCTACCTTTCCCAAATGGAGCTGATGAATCCATCGTGAATACATATATACATATGGTTGCTGATCCAAGCACTGGCTATCAACTATCGACCGTGTAACATGGATATGCTCCTAGGCCCAGATCTCTAACACAAGAATAACTACAGTCATGTTGCATGAATACTGATATACAATCTCATGCAACTCTCTATAAATATGGGCTAGAATGTAGATGCCCCATGAAAATCTCCGAGAAGATACTACCATCTTCTCTAGCATGTCGACCCAACCAACCATGAATCTGTGTTGTCTTCTGTCAGGCATAAGACAACCTTTGATCAATCTTGCTGATTATACTAGAAGATGATCATAATGATCACACATGTAGTCCCAAGTAAGGTATTATAAAGCTATAGAATCATCTCCAAAGAATCATCGAGCTGTGGAAATAGCTGTAACCAAAGTTGACTCAAACTGAACTTCTCGACCCATAAAAAGAACTCAAAAAATGCACCACACATCCTCGGGTGTGATGGTCATCTCGCCAGTCAAGAGATGGAAGGTGTTGTTCTCTGAGTGCCACCTCTCGATCAAAGTAGTCAACAACCCCCGATTTACCCTAATGTCAGGTAAATCTCTCAGTGAAAGTAGTCCTACATGGGCGACTATCTCTACCTCGTCACCTGTCAAAGATCTAGACAAAGCAAGGACACGACCATGGTACGGTCCTCAGAATGAAATAACCTCAATAGGAACCTATTAAAAGATAGAAATTATAAGTTCAAATTAGCATTTTAACTAAGGCAACTGCATAGAAAAGTAACTAGCTAAGTGTTTTTGATAATAAGACGAAGAAAAATAGTCAAAATTGGAAAAAAAACCAAGTCTAAAACCAAAAATGACTCTATTCCTACGGGGTGCGATCCTTTTTACAAGTGGCAACCCGTGATTTCTAGGATGCAATGGGGCATCCGGGAGGTGATCCTATTTGAACAGGATGCAACGTGGGATCCGACGTGTGAGCCTATTTTAACAGGACGTGATAACATTCAAAATCTTATCTACATCTACTACATGCGATGAAAACCTAAAAAATGGAAACGATCCCTAAAAAATGGGATACAACATAGGAATTTGGTAAAAAAATGGGATTTGACGTAGGATTAACTAGACGCGATCCCAAATACCGGATACGACGCAAAATTAAACATGCTCTAACTACTGCAAAATTTCATAAAACTAGAAATTAAAAATATGAACAGGTAGGTTTTTAGGTACTTACCGGTGATGGGTAGTCGGTTGGATGTTGATGTCGTTGGGTGAGCTCAAATCGATGCTTCTCCATGGGGCCTACCATCTTCTCTGTAGAGATCTCAAATTACCAAGGATAAAAGTGAAAATGAATGGGTAAAAAGTGAATTTTTGGATATATATTTGACTTTTTGAGCTATTTAGGAGCTCCATAACTCCTCCTAGACTATTAAAACTCAATTTGGTTCTCTTTCTGATCAATCAAAAATGAAATTGAATGCACAAACGATGTTTTACACAATACAGTAAATTTTTTATGACAGTCACCAAAAATGCAAAATTGCTCCATATGTTCCAAAAATGATTCACAGGCTTTACACAATCAATTTTCTGGGTTCTATATCATCAAATTGCACATTATTCATCAAAATCTTGGTCTAGCACCATTTTATCAGACTCAAAAATCACATTTTAAACATGATTAATTTGGTAAAAATGTGTTTTCTCTTAACACATTCATTTCTCCACTTCTTCTAATTCATTCTTTCTTGATTCAATCGATCAATTCAAGTGATATATCATTCTACAGAAGGATTTCTTCTTTTTCCTTCGATTTTTTTCCTGAGGGGGCATGATCACACTTAAATCAATCAAATTCTTGCTCAAAATAGCATTAAAACAACTTCATCATCAAAAGACTAAGGGAATGACAACTTCCCTCGACTAAGTAGGGACTATTGAATGGAAAGTTTTGGTTCTCACAAGCTGGATATCTTATGTCTACTTTTTCTCAGATTCTTATTAAGCTCTTGGTAGCTTTGTACTTAGTTTTGTTCGATCAATTTTGGAGTCAGTATTATCAATTCTCATATGAAAACAAAGTTCAGAATTGGAATTTATAAGATCTTTGCTTATTGACCTTTGTTCAATCAAGTTCAAAGTCAATTCTATAAGTCTTAGTTCAATCAAGTGAGAGACTGATCTCATCATACATTTCATTCAATCAAGTGCAAAATTCTCAAACTTTATGAAGTCAACATCAAAACTTTATTTGAATCAATCTGCTACTCGCACATCAATTCAAATAGGGGAAAATGTAACCACCCTAATTTGGTCTTCTCTGACCATAGACCCTATTTTCCCTAAGTGTGATCATACCCCTATTTATGTTAAAACAATTCTTCAATTTATTGGCATAATTCATTTAAATCAAATTTAATCTCCTAAGTGATTTAATCACTAAAATATCAAAACAAATCAAAAACATGGTGAAAGTAATTAATTAAAAGGAATTAAATAAATCCTAATTACAACTCCATTTGCAAAAAGGGAAAGTCAAGTCCCTAACCAATGGGATTTAAATCACGTGGATCACCTCACATGGATCACCAAAGATTCAATCTCCACCTCTCTTCCATTTTCAATCCTAACCTCTCATTAACCAAATTCTTCTATAAATAGAATGAATTTTAAGCTTAATGGGCCCCTAATTTGAGATTTCAATTTGCAAACTTATGTTGCTCTTATTTTCATAGATCTTAATGCATTTTAGCTCTCATTTTCATAGCATTGTTATAATCTTTCACATTGGAGCTTTAAAATTAACATTTCTTGAGCATTTAGATTAAAACCATTCAAATCTTCCATTTTAAGTTGCATATCTCACTGATTAATGCATAATCTGAGGGCAATCATAGCATTCTTCACACTCTTCTTAGATAGGAAGCAATAGGTCAATTTTAGTGACTGATATGCTTGCTAACTCTTGTTTTTCACTAATATAATGACTTATTGAAGTGTTGTGTTGCAGACAATAGGTACACAAAATAACACACACACACACACACACGATATCAAATTCTTTTGTGAAAAGGAAAAAAATAGTAATACAATTCAGCCTTAGTTTGATATTGATAGATACATATAAATTCCTCTATACATATTGGTTAATAAGAAGATTATTTATATTATATTGATATTGATATATATCAAATAAGTGATTTGATATAATATCAATTTGGAGATCTCTCTCTCTCTCTCTCTCTCTCTCTCTATATATATATATATATATATATTCTAAGGAGAAATTATCAAGATATACTTATATATCTAAGATTAGATAACATTCTATTATTAATTATCTATTATATACATAAATTTTTTAAAAGAATGACATACCCTAAATCTTATCAAACAACATGGTATCAGAGACAGTATAAGGAAGATGAGGTCAGATTTCAAATCAAGAGGACAATCAAACTCTCATTTGTATCAAATCTATACTAAGATTAAAGATGGCAAATAGAGTTTGATTTGAGAACAAACTTGATTAAGTATCTAGAGTTGAAGATGATAAGTCAAAATCTATATTATTCAACATTATCAAGTCAAGTGTCATCTAATCCCTATGTCTGGGTAATTGATAGTGAAGCCTCTCGACACATAACCAGATTTCGAGAGCATACAGATAGTGTAGTAGAAGAATCAGACAAAGAAGTCACTATTGGGGATGATTAAAATTATCTAGTGAGAGGAATTGGGACCTGTAAGATAAATTTAAAATCGGGCATATCTCTTCGACTTTTACGAGTTCTATTTGTACCATGAATAAAGATGAACCTAGTCTCTATCTCTGCACTCGAGGACAAAGGATATAGGATCACTTTCATGGAAGGGAAAGTTTTGGCATGGCCAAATAATTCCACCATCAAGAAGTCACACACTATTGGGATAAGTCATAAATGTCTTTACAAACTATGTGCTTCCTCATCTCAAGCTTTAATTCATGAATCTTTGAATTTTTGTGAGCTTTGGCACAAAAGATAGGGCACCTTCATTTTTGGGGTCTTCCATCATTAGATAAAATGGTCACATGTCTTCCAAAACTTCAACCTTGACATAAAGGAATTTGTAAAGGATGTGCCCTAGGTAAGAACATCAAAAATTCATTTGATAATAGTGAAACTAAATCTAAAGGTATCTTAGAACTCGTTTATTCTTATCTATGTGGACCCATGTCAGTGGCCTCTATAGGAGGGTTCTTATATTATATTATCTTTGTTGATGGTTTCTCTAGAAAGACTAGGACATATTTTTTAAAACATAAGGAGTCTGAATAAATTCTAACTAAGTTTAAAGAATTTAAAATTTTAATAGAAAATATATCCGGAAAGAGAATAAAAACTCTAAGAATGAATAATGGGAGGAAAGGACATGAAATATATTTAAGAATATTTGTACTAATGTTGGGATTAAGAGGGAGCTCATAGCTCCTTATAATCCTCAACAAAATGGGGTGGCAGAAAGGAAAAATATAACTATTGTTGAGGTTGTTAGAGCCATGATGTAAGATCAAAATATAGAAACTTATTTATGGGCTGAAGCCTCTAGTACAGTTGTATATATTCAAAATAGATGTCCTCACTCAAGTATATAAAACAAAACCCCTGAAGAAGTCTTCTCTAGAATCAAACCTAACATCAACCATCTAAGAATCTTTGGTTCTCCAGTCTAGATACATGTACCTAAAGAGAAAAGATCCAAACTTGAACCTTCTGGAAGAAAAGGGATATTTGTGGGTTATAGTGAAGCTTACAAAGCCTATAGGATCTTTATACCTAGACAAAGACAGATTGAGCTCAGTAGAGATGTCACGTTTGAAGAGGATATAGCCTTCAAGAAATCCAAAAGCATTCATACGTCAAAAAATTCAGAACCATCCAAAAACATGGAAGAAGATCGTACTCCTAAGATTCAGAGGGAGTCTGTTGAAGTTGAAACCACTAATCCTGAGGAAGAACCCAAAATAAATAGAAAAAGGCCACATTGGTTTAGTAAGATGACTCAGGAAGCAAAGAGATTTACCTTACTTAAAGGAACCATCGGAGAAAGGAAGAAACCTGACAAATACTCTAATTATGGTGCCTTAATGAGTAAGATCATTAAAGAAGAACCTTCTAGTATTGAAGAAGCCACCAAAAGTTGATCTTGGAAAGATGCCATGTTAGAAGAGTATCAATCCATTATGAAGAATGGTGTATGGGATATTGTGCCTAGACCTAAAGACAAGTCTGTAGTATCTTCTAAATGGCTCTTCAAAATCAAGTATGTTACAGATGACATCATTGAGAAATATAAGGCTCAATTTTTAGCCATAGGCTTCTCTCAAAAAGAAGGTATCAATTTTTTGGTTGTATTTCCTGTTTTGGTAGTTTTCCTGCTTCCTTGTCCTGCTCTCTGAATTCTGGTGTGCTCGATTCTGCTATCTCTTGTTCATTATGCCCTTACCCATGTCAACTTTCAGGTTTTCAAGTCTAAACCTTGCTCAAATTTGTAAAAACCCTGAAAACCCTAGGCTATCCAAGTATTAAATGATGAAAGTAAACCCTAGGTCATGGAACTTCTATTTTAGCGTTACTTTTTACATTCACTTAAGGCGTGTGTTTCATTTGAATCGCCTTGTCACGATACCCTGAGCGAATATTCCAATTGCCTTCCCGACTTGGCATTTTCCTTATGTCGCGTAGTCTCATTCAAAATTAGAATATTCCTTTAGCGTTCTGAGACTCAACGATTCTTTTATGTCGGGTAGTCGCAAGATAACCATCTTATAAAGCGTTGTAAAGATGTGACCCACTGCTTAGTCGGGTGATCGCGGGAGATTTTTAACAGTTATGAAAATGTCTTCAGACTTCGTGATTACCTTTTATCGCTCTATTAATAAATGAGTCAAAGTTAACAGTTAAGCGAAGCCTTCAATTGCATTGTCTCGAAAAGAAGCAGCGGTTAAGAAATACCAACTGAGACTACACGACTAACCGTCTGTGATTTGCAATAATACTTAGTTGGCTTGTCGCCAGAAAAGAATGATGACTCAGTTCTCCAGTATGTAGCAAGAGGATGAATGGCTGTGTGACATGTGTCACAAGGCAGGTGGTCGTTAAAAGATTATCGCATGGTCGCCAAAAGGAGGAAGTGGATTCAGCGACAGCAAGACTAAGTACTTTCCCTTCGGTCGCGGTGTTTGGGAATGATTTAAGGGTATGCCCGAGCATATAGCGATTAAGTGACGGCCATAGGATGAAAGGATCAAAGGATCTGACGGTGGTCGCGAAGTCTGAGAAGAAAAGTGCCCCAAGAGAAAAGTCCTCCTGACTTAGCGATTAAGGTATGTCGCGCAGTCGTCAAAAGCAAAAAGGGGGCGCTTATAACTTGTTAAGGTAAAATCAAATGCTCAGGACTTGATTCCGCGATTGGGCGACTAAGCATTATCACATAGTCTTGAAACAAAATAAAAGCATTTGGTGACAGGGAGATAACTGAGAAGGTTAAGGGTAACGGTTAGTCGCAAGGTCTCAGAATGAATGATGAGTTACTGTTAACTCTGCGCGACTATGATTTCAAGTGTGTCGCATGATCGCCAGATTGTAACTTGGGTCAGCCGAAGGTAAGAAACTGCATTGTTGCCAAGTCTTGAGATGGAACCATGGTTAGTGATAGAGGCCCACGACAAAGAGACTTAATGCAGTCACTCAGTCGCCTGATCACAAAATCTAAAAGCGGCGGCAGTTTTTTCGATGTGACAGTATGAATATCTCGGCAACCAATCACAGACTCGCATTTTGATCACTATGCAAAAAGAGTAGCTGAGATGTAAGATAGACAACGAATCCCAGTATGACATGTCAGCTCTTTTAAATGATATATGATTGCTCTGAGGATTCATTTTTCAAAATTTGATTTCCTGTCAACTTCATGCAACTACGGCTAGGTTTTCTGTTCAAATTCACAGCATGTCGAATTAATGGCAGAACTGATGTTTCTAAATTATGAGCTGTTTAATCTAAATGACAGCTATAAGGAGTTGATGGTGCATTCATTCACATTCACCGTGCTTTTAGTTTTTAGAGCCAAGGTTGTTCATTTTGCAGAAAAGAGAAATATTTTGCTCAGTTTGCAGTGTTTCCAGAATTGATAAAAGAGTTCTAAATTTCAGGAACTTGTGCTCAGAACAGTCAGTTGATTTCAGAAAGAGATTGGTTTCAATATCGGTTAGGGAAAGGAGATTCAGGTTGTTGCAGACATGAGTGGAGCTATGATTTTTGCTTCAACAAGTGGAGGCAGTGAAGAGGAGCAGAAAGGAAAAGCAAGTTTCTCTGATGAGTTTCTCCGTCTTCTACCTGGTTCAACGCAAAATAAGAAGGCCAATGCAAGTGTCCTCTTGGATGAATACAAAGATATTCGAGATGCTCTAACTCCAGGGACAACAGGTTTCTCCCTTTTCAATTATTTCTATAAAAATTCTGATAAGCCCATTCCAGTATCAAACCCTTGGACATGTGGTTTAGCTAGATTGCTTGTTCCTGATGTCTTCCTTGATGTAGACCTATTTTTAGACTTAGCCAACCACTATGATGTCCTGAAAAAGACCATCAAAAGGGATGATGGCACTGCCCTACTAATATTAAATAGGAACTCATTCATGTAAGCCTTTGGCTTATTTAGCGCCATGTCTACTAAAATTGACATGACAAAGTAGGAGAAGAGGTATAGTTCCAAGCCTGGTATTGCAAAAGGCTTATTGAAGAAACACATGTTAAAAGAAGTGAGAAATTACTTAGATCCTATGAAAGAGCCTAATCCATATTCTTATAAGGATCTACACTTCTACATTAAGTATAATG
>MU227747.1:3731804-3776501 GCA_018584345.1 Thuja plicata
CAGAAATCAATCTGATAATCTATCTTTGTCTAAGTTATTTCAAAATATCAGAACCAAATTCAATCAAAATACTTTGTTACTAAGAACAAACAAACTGAACTCAGTAAGGACCTATGTCAGCAGGACAATGTCCATATTATTGATTCCTTGAAGAGTGAATCCCTTAGGTTATCCCTCCTATAAGAAAAAGAAGAAGGATGAAAATCCTTGTATCACTGGTTCTTGTTATGCTTACGACTATGGTTTGTATGGTTATATCTTGCATCTGGCTATGCTTGGTTATTTGCAAGGTGATTCATAAGTTGGTTTAACAAGAGACACATAGCAGATCAGTGTCCACATCAACAAATACTGTGTAAACAACCATCTTAAGAGGTAAAACCTGCCTGAGTATATGTGGAGCTCAAAAATGAAGAAGGACCTTATCTAGTCCTTAGCAATTAGGCTTTTCTTGTTCCTAAATCAATATTAGAAAGCATGGTGTTCAAGTAGTCATTTCAAGCACTGTGATTCATACAAGAAAAATCCCTAACACAATTATGAGGAAACATTTGCCCCAGTTGCAAGGTACACCTCTGTCAAATAAATTATTACTATTGTTGCTTCTAAAAGATGGAAGATTCATCAAATGCATGTAAAGACTGCCTTCCTTAATGGGATAATAGAAGAAGAAGTATACTTGGAGCAAACTGAAGGGTTTTTTTATACATAACAACAATTCACATGTGTGCAAATTAAAGAAGGCATTGTATAGGCTTAAGAGGGCTCCCCGAGCCTAGTATGAAAGGATTGATAAATACCTTCTAGGTATAAACTTCTTCAAGAATGATGCAAATCCAAACTTATACTACAAGGTAATCAATGGTTAAATGTTAATTCTTGTACTCTATGTTGATTTACTAATCACATGAGAAGATCACCTAAATAAAAAATGTAAGAAAGATCTTGGATCATAATTTGACATGAAGGATCTAGGACTTTTACATTACTTCCTTGGGTTAGAAGTGTGGCAACAAGATGATAGAATTATTCTAAATCAAGGGAAGTACATTATAGACATTCTTAAGAGGTTTGGAATGATGGAATGTAATCCCATGAAAACACCTATAGAAACAAATTTTCACAAGCTAAAGACATCAGTTGTTGACTCAAAAAATATAGATCCTACTTTATATCGACAAATAATTAGATCCTTGATGTATCTAGTTAACACAAAACCAGATATTTTCTATTCAGTAAATGCCTTAAGTCATTTCATGTGTGAACCAAAGAAGATACATCTAGTTTCAGTTAAACATATTCTGAGGTATCTTCAAGGAACAATTAAGTATGGCCTCAAGTACACCAATACTGACCTGAACCTTCATGGGTACACTGATTCAGATTGGGTTGGTTGTGTGATAGAAAGAAAGAGTACATCTGGTTGTTGCTTCAGTTTAGGATCAACTATGATCTCATGGATGAGTAGGAAACAATCCTCATTGGCACAAAGTTCTACATAAGGAGAGTATATTGCAGCATCCATGGGAGAAAAAGAACAAATATGGATTCATAAAATTTTAGTGAGATTGTTTGGTGAACCTATGAATCCTACCATTATTCATTGTGATAACCAGAGTTGTATAAAACTCTTAGTGAATCCAATAATCCATGATAGATTGAAATACATTGAGATTCCATACCACTATGTCAGAGATATGGTAGATATAAATGTGATTCGATTGGAATATGTAAGTACAAATGAAAAGACTGTAGACATTCTCACTAAACCATTAGCCAAGGAAAAAGTTGCACATTTCTGTAAGAAACTTGGTATGGTTGAAATGCAATTATTAAATGTAATATTTATTCATTTGTACTTATATTAAGATGTTTAATGTATAAACTCTACTTTTCATGTGTGTGACTTCTTGACTTTATGGGACCTGGGATATTCTTTGAAAGTTGATGACTTTTCAAAGGATAAAAACTTATGTAAACCCAACATCATGATGGATATCATGTGACTTGATATCCATGGACATATCATGATGATGAATAAAACATTATGTTATATATCATATACTTGATATTTATAGATAATCCATAATATTTAAAACTATCATGATGGATACTATGTGTGAATAATATCCTTATACCATGACTTGATATCTTTATGATATGCATAATGTGAAATGATGTTAGTGCACATATCATAAGGATTTTCATATGAGAGTGTTGATGACCATCATGTGACTTGATATTCGAGAATCCACCATCTCTCCTAATATCAGAATGAGGTGATATTTCTCTTGTAGATCTAATGAAGGATATAATTAACCTCCCCTAGCTAAGAGGGAGTGTTAATGTTTGTAGCTTCGGTCAGATTATTCTAACCTAAGTATTTGAGATATCTCCTTCTTTAGATAAAATGATAATTATACGTTATATACATTATCATTATATATTTGATGATTTTATTAAGATTCATTTTATAGTTATCAATACTTGATAACTATGATAGTTATAATTGATAACTATCATAGTTATCATTATTGATAACTAATATGAGCAAAAGTAATATGAATGATATAGTTTATATTGTTATCAACTTTAATTGTTAATAAAGTTGATAACAATATAAACTTATCATTATTATTAAAAGTTGATTATGGTATCGACCAAACCATAAGTTGATATTGTTATAAACTTTATTATAATTTGATAACTATATCAACTTAATGAAAATCATTGATTTGATAATAGTATCGATTACGGTATTGATCAAAATATGATATTGCTTTATGTTGATTATGGTTTTGACTATGAATCTGAATTATGATAATGATTATTCATTATTGATAATGATATCACAGTGATTATCATTATTGATAGTGATAATCATACTTAATCGTTCGTCAAATATTCGTATTGACTTCATTATCATTATCAACAAAGATGATATTATCATATGTCTTAACAACAATGAAGGCCGCTATAGATCGACTTGTATAATGATCAAAGTTAACATGAAAGTTGACATTAACAAGTCAATTACAGAGATAAAATTTGATAAACATATCAAGTCGATAATGTAAGTTGATAAGGTGGTAAAATTTGGTAATTAGAATGTCTCACGAAGAGACACCACTCTTCATGAGACACTTAGTCTCACGAAGAGGTTTGTCCCTTCGTGAGACCTTCTTGATATATATATATATATATATATATATATATATATATATATATATATATAATTCATTTGTGAAAAGGAAAAAACAAATAGTAATACAATGTAGCCTTAGTTTGATATTGAGATATACATATAAAGTCCTCTATACATATTGGTCAATAAGAAGATTATTTATATTATATTGATATTGATATATATCAAATAAGTGATTTGATATAATATCAATTTGGAGATCAATATATATATATATATAATATTCTAAGGAGAAATTATCAAGATATATTTATATATCTAAGATTAGATAACATTCTATTGTGAATTTATGAAATATATACATTAAATTTTAAAAGAATTGCATACTCTAAATCTAATCAAACAACAACAAAGGTCACTCACTGTGAGTTAGTCGCAGCTTTTTGACATTTTTTTAAGACAGTTCTTTAAGGTCACGGTTGGTATGAAGTGGTGACATGTGGCTCCTAAAATGTGGTGCAGATTAGAGAATCATTACGCCTTTCCGCCATTCCTTTTTATGAGATGTTGTGATAACCAAGAATGTCAGCATGAAAATATTTCACAGCTGTGAACTTCAGTACAAATATTGCTTGTATTAGGAACTTGTGGTAGTCAATTTGAAGCTTGGAGGAATGCTATCTATAGCTGACAGCGGATGAGATTGTGTGTATTCTCTATAAATGTTCTCTTTTGGTTAGATGGCTTTGTGTGTATTCGTGATGCTGATAGTGAGAATTTTCATGAGTGGCATTGTCGGTTGCATGAGGTTGAGACTGGGGAAGGCCCTATTGCAAGAAGTATATAAGGATCATGGGTTGATGCTACAGTTTGTAGTTGAAGGTATTTTTTAAATGGAAAGGGTGATTGAAGGGATTTTTAACATAACTTTCCCTGTTTCGGTGCTTATTGCCAAACTGGTGGAATTTTCAGAGGTTTCATTGATTTTTACAGGACATGGTAGTGTGGGATTGTCCAAAGTCTAGTTTTCCTTGGAAAGGATTCTCTCATGTTTCTTCTAGAAGGGGAGCTGGATAGAATCCTGTATTTTCCCCTTACAAGTTCTATATTCTCTCACGTCTCTTCTAGAAGAGGAGCTAGTTAGAATCTTGCATTAGTCTCGGTAGGGGCATGGCTCAAGGGGATGGATCCAAATACCTGGTATCCAAATTCATGCTCTTATGCTTCTCAAGAGCCAAATTCCACACGGTGAATGAATGAATGAATGAATTTTAGTGCAATAGGGGCGTGGCTCAACTTGTTTTGTGGGACCCAATTTTGGCCCATGGGGAAGTGAGGATATTATGTGTGGCATGTATTTGATGGGTTCACATAATGGTATGGTGGCATGCCATAGTTTTGCAGGATTAAACTGCACCTAAGGTGAATGATTGACGAGGATGCGATGATGAAAAGGTAACTCTTCATGAGTTAGTCATAGCTTTGCGACAATTTTTGAAGATATTTCTTTGAGCTCGTAGTTGTGCAAAGTGGTAAAACATGTCTGGGGAAATACTGAAGGGAGTATTTCCATGTGTACTTCCATATGTGCCAAGATTGCCACTCTATACAATTCAAGAGTTGTTTACTATATTTTGGGGGTTTTGGAGTTACGGAAGATGCATTTCATATTAGAAGTGGCATTTGAAGGATGTTGCATTTTATCCTAAAATGTGGTGTAGAAAAAAGAATCATTACACCTAGCTGCCATTCCTTTTATGAGATGTTGTGATAACTAAGAATATTAGCTTGAAAAGATTTCATAGCTATGGAATTCAATACAAAGATTTCTTGAATTAGAAAGTTGTGGCAGTCAATTTGAAGCCTCAAGGAATGTTATTTATATCTGATTGTGGATGAGATTATGTGCATTTTTTATAGATGTTCCCTTTTGGTTAGATGGATTTTTGTGTGTTCATGATGCTAATAGTGAGAATTGTCACGGGTAGCATTGTCTATTGTATAAGGTTGAGACTAGAGAAGGCCCTATTGCAAGAAGTATATAAGGATCATGGGTTGATGCCATAGTTTGTGGTTGAAGGTATTTCTTAAATGGTAGGGGTGAATGAAGGGATTTATTAAATTAAAGGCCCCATCATTGGCGGTTATTTTAAATCGGTGGAGTTTTCTAGGGTTTATTAGGTGTTTAGTAACTTAAGGCTACCGCTCTGTTTCTCCCCAAGGACACGGATGAGGGATTGGAAATGGTTGTAGGTCTTGGTGATGTGGGCTTGTCTAAGCCTAGTTCACCCTAGGATCTATCATCCCTATATTTTCCCCTTCCCTTGTTCCATGTCTGTCTTCTATCCCTACCCTTGCTCCAAATTTCTCTTCCCCTTCCAAATTTGTCTTTCCCATCCCTTTCTCTGAGTTCATTTTCTTTCCCTCATAGTATCAAAATTTTTCTTCTTTCACTTCTTCTGGAGCCAAATTCCAGAAGTGCGATAGGGGCATGGCTCATGGGCACAATAATATCATCAAATGCAGATTTGAATAGACTTTGCATGGATTATTTTTTATTTCCTCCTATATTTCTATGGAAGGTGAATGGTATATTGCCTTAATATGCTCAAGGAATAGAAAATTCATCAAGAAAAATATATCATCTTTCTCAGAAGGAAGCTTCTCGCTCATATATTATTACTAATTGGGTCAGTCTAAATCAATTCCTTTTTTTCACCAAACAAAAACATTTTTTTGGTTCCTCAGTCAAAGAGGCAGAGAGAGAAGTAGCTAAAAAGAGAAAATAATACCAGAGAGAAGGACGAATAAGAAAATAAAATCTTGAAGAAGAGACATGTGGAAGGAGTTGAGAAAGCTAGTTATTTCTCTTCTTTCTCCTCTTTTCTTTTCTTTTCCAAATCTTCTGAATTCTGTGGAAGTAGGCCGAATGTTGTAAAATTGTAAAGTGTCAAGAGTCAAGGTTCATAATAAGTAGCCATGAATTTCTGAAGTGTAATATCTCATGTTTCTTGATATATAATTTCATTGTTAATTTATGTCATACAACTATCTCCAATTTGAAGTGTAAAAAAACTTTAAAGTTGAAATGATCAAGGATTATTCATACTTTGTAGACACATTTTTTGTCGTGTATTCAATTTATTATTGCCTTCTGTTCCAGGAGCAGTGTAATTATTTTAATAAATGAAATTAAAATTGTGTGTCTTCAAATGGATTTTTAAAGAATGGTTGTGTGATGTGCATACAATATTGGTGATCTTGTTTTCAAAGGGAAAAGCAAAATCCCTATAATTTTATGTGAGTAATGGTAGGAGTAACAAAGTTTTATTCTCAGTGGTGTTTGATGTTGAATGGATTAATTGTTCAAGTGATGAAATAAAAGTCCCATTCATATGAATCTAATAATTATCCCTATTTACAACTTCAAATTTAGTTTCTAAGATAGATTTATCATGTGTGTAGACTTACAAGTAGGAATACCCTCCTGAGTCATGTGGAACCTTGTCAAGCTACATTATCTTGTCTTCAATCTATGGATAGTGCTTTAAGTATGGTCAAAGTTTCTAATGATTGAAGGTTGCAAGAAAAATTTCTAGTAGTGTCTATTACAGCTCCACAGGAGCTAGGTCATAATAACACTAACTGTTGTGAGGGTCTGGAAAAATTCTTATTGCACTCAGAGTAGTTTGGATCATGAACTGGTAGTGGTCCCAAACTTGTGAGTCAGCCTTTAGCATTACAAATAATACCACTTGCAATGTTGTAAGTTGAACAAGGGGTCAATTCTATTAGCTTGAAAAAATGAGTCAAGAGGACACATCTACGTCTGGGTCTGGGTCTACAAAAAGGTTGCTCAATATACATGCTACAGTGGACCCAACTTGAAGTTAAGTTGGGTCTCCAAAAAGGTTGTTTAATATACATGATACACAAGACCCATCTTGAAGTGAATAAGGTTTTTCAAGCCTTGTCGAGTTGGTTATTTTTGTTCTTGAGGAACGATCTCCAACAAGTCCAATGGTTGCAGGAATAGTCACAAAATAAAGTTACAATGGTTGTAGGAACAGTCAGAGAACAAAGTTTCAATGGTTGCAGGAGAAGTCCTCGAGGAAAGATATCGAACAAGTCCAATGGCTGAAAGAACAGTCAGTGAATAAAGTTTCAATGGTTGTAGGATAAATCCTCGAGGAAAGATCTCCAACAAGTCCAATGGTTGTAGGAACAATCAAAGAATAGAGTTCCAATGGTTGCAGGAACAATCAGAGAATAAAGTTTCAATGGCTACAGGAATAGTCAAAGAACAAATCTCCAATGGCTACAGGAGAAGTCATAGAACATAGTTCCAATGGCTGCAAGAATAGTCACATAACATAGTTCCAATGGTAGTAGGAACAGTCAACTACTAAAATTAAAGATAATTGCTAAACAGAAAAGTAACTAAACCAAATGAGTGGAATTTCTCACCAAGTGGGACCCCTTGGATGAGTCTTCCAAAATCTTAACTCGGATGCATTAAACTAAAGTATCATTCTATTCATCAAAGTGTTTTTACAACATGACAAAAATATGATAACTTTGAAGTACACAAGACAATTATATATACATAACTACTTTACAATAACATTCATTGAATCACATGTAAGAGTAATATAGATAGATCACATAAAAAAATGATATCAAAAAAAGATATCTAGATATATTCATTCCCATAGATAAATTAGTTTAAGAAAGAACTATGAATAGAATCAACAACTAGGTGCTAAACCCCATAATAATACCTACTGTAAATCACTCTCATTCTGGTTCTCCATCTGCCACTTGCTCAGCTACAACAATGAGCTCTTCTAATCCTAAGTTCTCTTGTTTAAGGTTTCCTTCCATAAACAACTCATGTTATTCCTAGGGAAATTCCCTTTCCTGAGATATATTTTCATCCCCATCAAACTATTTTGTAGGCATCGTTTCCCTAGGTTGTTGCTCAGATGAGGAGGTAAATTTAGGGCTCCTGGTTAGGACTTAGTAATCCCTAGTCTACATATTTGATGAGGAAATTGCAATGAATGTACCAAGTGTTATAATTTTCCTAAACAGAATGTCAAAGGTTAAATATTGGCATCAAGTCCATAAGACTGACTTAAAACAACTAAAAACCAAAGTTCATGATCAAACTGTTGAGACAACCTAGGAACAAGATATACAAAACATGACAAAGTGATATAATACTTAAGCCAATACTTAAGCTTGTCAATCCTTTTAGGATAAGGAAAATGACTTCAGGCTTCTGTAGAGGTGTGAGATGATGTGTTAAAAGCCTAAGGCAAAAAGTGGACCCGACCATCCTGTATGGGATTTTCAAATGACATAAAAGGTATAGCGGAGCGTGGGGTATATTTTTTGGGCTCAATGAAATGAAAGGAAGTGCCTATCTAGAGGTGACACATGGTGCCACATAAGCTACAAGGTGCCAAATGGGAAAGGTCAAGGGTGTTTTCCAATGCATTCATGAATTTGAGCGAAGACCTGAGGATCCCAAGGAATGCAGTGACATTTTGCAGGTTGAATTAGTGAGATTTTCAATCAACCAAGGGAATGATTAATGAATTTTATTTTAAAAGGAACTTAAATGTTGAATATAGCTTATTTATGACCATTTTTCAATGAGTTCATGATATTTGTTGCATGATTTTCTCAGGGGATGTTACATCAAGGAAAAACATCAGATTGCCGCAATGAAATGTAAAATAGGAAAGTAGAGGACACAGATTCAAAATGATAGACAAATACCCCTTGGATTTATATACTTGTATTCATGAGTGAGTTTCTAAAGTTTGCAATGCACCAAGTTGCATTAGCAGAATGAAATTTTCCACAGAGGTTGTAGTATGGTTGTGGTTAATAGTCTTGCAGGAGGTTTACAAGGATTTTATCCATAAAGATGCATTGGCTTATGGCTATAGAATTTTCCAAAGTTTATGAGGTGGCTATAGAGATGTCCAAATACCTAGGTCCAAGAGATTGGTGGATCTAGCTCTTGCTGAAGAAAACTATCTCTCTTTGCTGCCCCTTAATCTGATTAGAAGGGCGGGTTAAGTGGGAGGACTTTGCTATATGGAAAGGAAATGAGGACTCGTGAGTATTTAGCACCCTCTAAGACTCATCAAAAGCCTCCCACCCTAAGAAGGGGGAACATGAGAATCATCTTTTAGGGGCCTCCTTGTGGTCACAAGAGCATGCACATATTGTATTTTCTACTCCATTATAGCGCCGAACCACTAGGTGTGATAGTGGCATAGCTCATAGACCTCCCAAGGATACTAAGTCATTTTGACCTGCTGTCCAACGGAAAGCCAAAATAAAAACTATGCTAGAAGACAAAATGGGTGGAAAATCATTCCTGGTGAAGGCACTCCTCTGCGAAAAACCCTCGGTGGTTGAGGATGCTTTTGGCATGCTATCAACCAGTAGCTTGTTGCATCCCTTGTGTTATAAAATGGATTCCATGGTCAAAGCAAAGGGGCTAAGAATATCTAGGTAGAGTTATCATGTATGTAAGAATATCCTAGGTTTAATTGTCTGCATAGAATGTACATATCAATTATTTGAGTTTAATAAACTAAGGCTTGTTTGAATTCAACTTTGCACACTTGAATGTAATATGTATTGTTTATCCATTTTCTCTCCTTCATGGATAGAGTTAAAATTATGTGTATGAACAATAGTAATTAATATATGTAATATGGATACTTAAGTAAGAGTTTTAGGCCAATATGAGTGGGCTGTGTTGATTCGAGGAATCAACATACCATAATACCAATGATTCTTTCTTTGGTGTTTGTGGGAATTTAATATAACCCATAATTTGACTCTGTAGCCCTAAACTAGGCATTGTACTATACATGGCTACCTATGTTCTCAGTAATAGCTCAAAAAATTTCAATTTAGTTTTGCTTCTTTTTATTTGATCAAGAACAATTAGTTTCAGGCTTCTAATACGTTAGGAAAATGTACTAAGGCATAGTTGAGATGACTCTGTATGCTGCTAATTTATAATTTTTTGAGAACTCCTTAAACAAAAAGGCATTAAAGAAGGATTTTGGATTTCAGAATTTAAAAATTTGACATGTTGGTACATAGAACACGGGTATTGTACTATGCATAATGATGTGTATGTGACACGTGGGAACACACTCCCCCAACTGATATGGAAGAATGTGTCCATGCACTCCTGGCTATGGGTCAACTAGAATGCACCCACATACGCTATTATTTTTTGTTTAGTCTATTTTATTTAGCTATGTCTAGCCTCATGGACGTTAAAATTATATTCTTCTTCTTCTTCTTCTTCACAACACTATACCATGGTGCATTCTGGCTACACCATAGACAACGTCATGTCAAAGCATTAAAAAATGAATGAATAAATGATTTTAATGACGTCTACAAGGCCAAACAGTCTAAGGGACCAAAATAGATACACCAGGTGTGATATATCAATATTAAAATTATTTATTAAATGCATCTAAAGTAATAAATACATAAAAAGTGCCATGAACGTACATGGATTATAATGGTTGATAGATAGATGGATAGATAGATAAATAGATAGATAATTTTAACATTCACGAGGATTATCGTGGTTGAAGTGAATTATTTGAGGATGAAGAAAGAGGGAAATTGGTGATTAGGTGGTTGGTGTGACATCCAAACTACTATTTGCAGATCTTGAGTAATCAATTTGAGCAGAAATCATTTGTTTTATCGACAAAACATTTTGAGTATTCTAGTGGATCTGTTTTTATTAGGAAGAAAACAATGGTGGAGATCTCAATGTTTCCTAATTAAGTACTTAACATCAAAAGAGTGAGATCTTTTCTAATCTATTTTATGTACATTGTCTTGTCGGCACAAGTATATGAGGAAGATTCTGCAAGTTCTATAATGGCTTCCACCATTCAACATTTTGAGGAATGTGAACTATATTTATGAGGTGATATGGCTATAAATGGTGCTTATTGGTTCAATTTTTTCAATAGGATGGGTTTACTTTAATTGAGGAGGTTGAGTATGGAGTTCGTAGAGAAGATAAGATTTTTATGCTATATGATAGAATGGTTTAGTAGAATTGAATTACAGAAAACATACAAAGATCAGAAAATGAAGAAGCATGATGATGATATTATTAATAAAGAGATATTAGAAGAGTTTTTAATTGATAAAAGGACATTATAATGCTTGAGCACAACTACAGACATTTTCTGTGGTTAGCAAATATTTAATCCAATCCCTGAGGCTATCATTCTGATTATCTTGAATCAGGGTGTTACTTATAGGGAAGAGGATGGAAGGAAAGGGTCAGAGGATGCATAGGAAGGATTAGAGGCTGCAAGGAAAGAAGCTAAGGCATTTGATCCACCTATATCTCATATAGGAAGAAGTTTCAAAGTTTTCTCCTAATGAGAAAGGCAGTGGGAATCTTGAATTCTTGCATTTTTAGCTTCAATAACCACCCGTGGTCGATATCGGCATGGATCACAGGCCTAATTGGTTCATTCAAAGTACTTTCCTTTTCACTATAGCTTCCTTGTGTACCGACCAAGTGGTTTTACTTTAGGACAAGACTAGTGGTAACAAACTCTATTAGGATATTATCGTCTACAATAGATTAATGATAGTAGAATATGATATTTGTTAGTGGCTTGAAGCTTGTTGCATTCCTTAAATATAAAAGGAACTCCAAGGCTTGTAACAAGGATAATGTTTAGTTTCAGGTTGCTCAAGGTGAATTTAATTGTCAGATAGTGTAATCCCATGAGCAATGTTATCTATTTCTTGCAATTATAAATGCTAAATTCATAAATTTATGTCCAACTTTGTATACTTAAATCATATGAATTCAATACATCAATATGGTTGACTTTGTCTCTACAACTTTGTTGTGGGTGTGTTATTTGTTCACGGGTCTCTCTCAAGGAGAGAGTTAAATGTATTTGTGCAGATAACAATGATTTTCAGTGTATGAAATGTATTGTTGAAGTAGAACCTTATGATAACATGTCTAGGCTTATTAATTTAAGCATTAACATATTCAAAACCCATTGGTTAAGTTTCATCTTTTCATTGGATCTCGGTCGTAGCTTTACTTTCACTCTCTACCTTAACATTGGTCACTACACTATTGAGAGCACTGGAGGGTTTTCAGATTTAAAATCAAATTAATCAAATCTATTGTTCCTTTATGTTCTTTGCTTTTATGTTTAAATTATCTTTCTTCTTGTATCTCCATGGTCCTTATAAAAATTTGGAGGATGCATTTAAAAGTATCCATATAACACTCCTCCATGATTCTGAGAAGGGGATATATAATTTATGTGTTCTCGGTGTTTCTTGAAGAAAAAGGGATTACTTGTTCAAGTGATGAAATAAAAGTCCCATCTACATAAAACCCGAAAATTATCCACATTTTAAGGTTTGTAGATGTCCATTAGAATGAATTTATCATATGTATAGACTTAGAATAAGGAATACCCTCTCGAGTCCTTTGTAGCTCAAAGTGAAGAAGGTTGTCCAGGCCTTGTTAGTTGGTGTTTTCTTATCTTACTAGAATAATGCCCAAGAGACTACTCATTTACACCTTTTCTAACCTTTGGAAATTAAAAATCTAGTGTTCTCCTCTTCTTGTTCTATCACTCCCTAGTCATCTTAAATCCTCAATCACAAGGAATTGCTATGATATAATTATTTTGAGACATATATATTCCACTAACAATACTACATCACTGCAACCCCCAACCCAAAAGGTATAAGACCAATATCGAATGAAGCTTAGTTTTTTCAAATAATCCAAATAAACATTAACATATACGAACACTAAATGGTACCCTTCCACCAGCCTCATGGGTTCACTAAAAAAACATAGTGGCCCTGGTTAATAGGTTGTATGGGGAGAAGGATGCTTCTCATTTTCAAGAATCCTAAGTCTCATTTCTACATATGTTGGTCAAAGAAGGGATAATTTTAAACTAGGTCATTTTTTTCACTTACTTTGTGCAATGAAATGACAAGAGTCGAGTCTCATATAATGGGCACAAATCCAAAGTTCTATACCACCTCTTAATTTTTATATTTTTTGTGCAGCTAATAAATTCTTTGGGGATGAATTGGACATGGAGAATTGTATGGACATGTATTATACTCTCACACACTGCAACTCATATTGGTGGAAAGAGGGGAGAATCTAGTTTGATATGTAATTGGTTTGAACATTTTTTGTTAAAGTTCGAAGGAGTTATTACCATTTTTCTCAAGGTGGGTCTGAAACCCTCACCAACTAGGGTTTGAACATTAAAATACTTGTGAGACTCCATTCCACCATAGGAAAAATCAAAATACAGATGGAATTTTAGATCTTGGGCTCCCTTTGAAGGTGCATCTTCTTGCAAAGCAAGAGGTGGAGTTGTGAGAGAGAAAATAGAAGCCCCAGGACTGGCATTTGCTATGTGACATGCTTCTTTATGTGTCTATGAATGCAAATTTGGAGTCAGAAAAATTTGAGGGTTTTAGGCACCTAAAAATAGTGGAATCTTTGTTTTTGTGTATAATTACATATATTTGAGTTATTGGTCAAGGAATTGTCAAGAGTTTTCAAGTACTTGCTTTGGAAAATAGGGTTAATTGTGCCCCCAAAATAGGTTGCAGATACATTTTTCCTTTGGTCTCCCAAAACAACATATCATATTTTTTAGATATGTCATGTAACTCTAAAAAGGGTATTCCAAAGTGTCCTTTATTTTTGCATAATGTTATGGGTTGAAGAATTAAAGCCCAAAAACTAGTCAAATAGGGCTAGTAGGCCTAGGTGTCATGTATGGAGGAAGTGTGAATAAAAATTGTGAAGTGGCCTTGCAGGGTCTTTGATTGGGTTGATGGGGATACAAGGAAGTCCTTAAGTCAATAGTAAGCTTTTGTGGAGAACCATTTCATGTCAGACACAAGGTTGGATATAGGAGCCTTTGTCAGGATGTCAATTGGGAACAATGAGACAAGCCCATTTGAGGAGTCAGGTATGAGACTTTGTTGAGTTTTTTATTGTGTCTTTATCTTTTGAATAAGTTCACTACATAAAAAATGGAAGGGAATAAGAAGGAAATTGAGCACTTGAAACATGAAGTGGAATGTACTACAAGGTTGCAAGGTATGACATAGGTGATTTCAAGCAATACACATTACACATCTAAGATAACTTGACCTCGGTGCAAAAGGAGTTATACAATGATGTGTTAGATTTATAGGATGCCTACCTAGATGTATAAAAACATTCTTATATGTTAAAATAATGGAAACATCATGAGGATGGATGATAAATATTGGTGCAGGAGCACCTAAGGTTAGGAACATTTGTATGATAGAAGATTTTCGGTTTGTAAGGTGTTTTGTTCCACCATTCTTGTAATGACCGAGGTCAATCGGTGGATAAACACCATAGTGTTCAATAGTTGTTTCCTAGTTAAAATGTGTGTTTAGGTAGTTTATAAACCTCTAGAAATGCAACAAGGCCCTAGCAACCGAAGATTGATGATCTACAGATAAGCAATGCTGGTGCTCGGGAATGTTCGTCGGTAATGTCTCTCGGGGATGACTATCAGTAATATCCATCAAGAATGTCCGTCGGTTGTGTTGCTCAGTGATGTTTCCCAGTGTCGATGTTTGTTTTTGGGTTTTTGTTCTGACACTCGATGTTGAAGTTTATGTTTTCACCAATCATATTTATGTTGCTCGGTGAAGTCAACACTGGCACTCGGTAATATCAGTTAATGACCCAGGAAACACGAGATGTGATGTTTGTGACAAGTTGGGTCAACTACAATGGCTCCCAACATGTCATTTTTTCATTGAATGATCAAGGACACCTATTCCAATGATGGGAAGGTCATTTATGGCTCGACCATGCCGCTTGAGCAAGGTGGTTGAAGTTGTCAAAGAGTATGAGATATTTTGGAGATATTTCGAGGGTTAGATATATAGTTAAAAGCTTTTGTAATATAGAAGGGAGAAGTAATCAAGTAAGTAGAAAGAAGGGAATATGTTGTAATATGTAATAGAATAGTGTTTTGTGAATACATAGAGCATTTGGATAATCATCTTGATTATTTTGTGATGGATTCCATGTGTCGTGTGCGTTATCATGTTATTCAATTTGAACCAGTCGATTTAGCTTGGATGGTGAATCTATTCTAATAGATACCGCAACATCAAATAGAAGCTTAACGGTGTAAACCAGGTCTAGGGACCTTGAGGTAAAGATCTTAGTGACTTCCTCGAGCTAGGGTAAGAATCTACCATATAAGGTCTATGCAAGAGGCCTTAGAACAGAGTCAAGCCGACTCTCGATAACAACTAGAATTTGGAATTACATCAGATTGGTATCAGAGCTAGTTAGAGAATTGGGATTGTGTTGTTTGGGTGTGATTTTCAAAAGAGTCTATAATTTCATACAACATGGTGACCAATGCAAAACTAACAAGGAATGTGGATGAATAGAGAGAGGAGAATAAACTCCTGAAGGAGCAGTTAGCTGAAATGGCATACAAGTTAGAAGAAGTACAACTTCAAACTACAATAGTTAGTGAACTGATGAGAGAAGCTGATGAGAAGGGTAAACAAGTGGCTGAGGAGGACATGATCCCAGAGCCAGACCCTGTTCTTCAAGTAGATCCATTCTTGAAAGTGTTGAAGGAAATGAATGGTAAGTCCTTAGAAGGCATGCCCTTATTTAGTGGCAAAATGGATCCATAATTAATCATGGAATGGATAAAAGGTCTTGAAAATCACTTTGATTGTAATAGTGTGACTAATGCTCAGAAAGTCAGAATAGCCAAGACAAGATTGAGAGGGACTACTCTCACTTTGTGGAAATTTTCCCAAGATGAAAGGGAAAAAGGAGGAAAGAACCCCATAACTAGTTGGAAAGGTATGGTGGAAAAAATGAAGGAAACCTACCTTCCTGAAGATTATGAAGTGAAACTACATAAGAAAAGGAAAAATCTGAGGTAGAACAACTTAGAGGTCAGTACCTATACAAAATAATTCCATAAGCTATGCTTAAGATCCCATGTGATGGAAGAAGAAAGCTTAAAGGTGGCAAGATGTCAAAATGGCCTCAAATGGAGTATTCAAGAAGAGATCAGTCTCTTAATCCCCAATAATATACATCAATTCTATCAAATAGCACTCAAGGTAGAAGAAAATTTCAAGAAGAAACAAGACAATATAGGTCCTAGAGGAGAATATGGAGGAAGGAATCCTGAAGCTAAGAATCAGAGTGAGAAAAAACTCACAGAGAATCAAGGAGAACCTAGTAACACTAGAGGTGGTTACAACCGAGGCAGAGGTTCAAATAATAGTTCAAGGGGAAGAAATGATAACCAAGGGAGAGGATCTTACTTCTCTTTGATGAAATGCTACAACTGTCAATAGTTTGCATATAGGTGTCCTGCAAAGAAATCTACTTCGCAAGGAGGCAAGAAAAGAGCTAACTATGTGCAAGAAGAGTCTTCTAGTAGCAAGACTGTAGAAGTCCCCATAGGATCAGAGATGGGAGAGCATTTTTTGGTTTGGAGAACACTCCTCAAAGAACCAATCAAAGAAGAGCCAAGCCAAAGAATATCTTTATTTCGATTCAACTACAAGATACTCGGTAAGGTCTGTAAAGTTATCATAGATTCAGGTTCTACTGATAATATAGTTTCCTTAGAAGCTATTGAGAAGTTAAAACTAACAAGGATACCTCACACCAATCCTTATAGAGTTACTTGGTTGAATAAATATCAACATGTAATAGTCAATGAAAAATCTTGGGTAGAATTGTCCATAGGGAGGTATAAGGATAGAGTTTTGTGTGATATCCTACCCATGGATGCATGTCATTTGCTATTAGGTAGACCTTGGCAGTTTGACCGAGATGCAACACATGATGGAGTTCAAATCTCCTATTCCTTCAAGAAAGATGGACTAACTTTCAGGGTACAATCAATCTTGGAAGAAGAGAAGGAAAAGAAAAGAGGTCCCAACCTATTTTTGGTCGGTGAGAAGGAATTCTTAAAGACATTGGAAGAAGATGGAGTAGGCTTTGCTTTGGTTTTAAAACCAAAAGGTGAAAAGGGAAATGAGAGGGAAGAGTTGCCTTTAGAGATCCAAAGGTTTTTAACTCAATACTAGGCCATAATCAGTGATGGTCAACCAACTATCCTACCACCTGAGAGATCTATTAGTCATCAGATTAACTTTATTCCCAGAGCCTCACTTCCAAACAAAGCTACTTATAAGATGACCCCACAGCAAAATGCACATATTTCTAACCAAATATAGGAACTAATTGACCAAGGGTTGATTAGAGAAATCATAAGTCCTTGTGTTGTTCCCTCAGTACTAGCCCCAAAGAAAGATGGTACTTGGAGGTTGTGTACCGATTCTAGGGAAATAAATAGGATTACTATTCGATATAGGTTCCCCATATCGAGGATAGAATATTTGATGGATTGTCTTGGTGGAGATAGATATTACTCCAAGATAGATCTTAAGAGTGGATATCATCATATCAGAATCAAAGGGGGAGATGAGTGGAAAACTGCTTTTAAGACTACTGACGGACTGTATGAATGACTTGTTATGCCTTTTGGGTTGTCAAATGCCCCAAGCACATTTATGAGATTGATGAATGAGGTTTTGAAGGAATTCACTGGAAAATGGGTTTTAGTGTACTTTGATGACATCTTGGTGTTCAACAAAACAAAAGAGGATCATCTTAGAAATTTTCAATTGGTAATGCAAAGATTGCATGAAGAAAAGTTGACAATCAACTTGGAAAAGAGTGAGTTCATGAAGCAAGAGTTGGTATATCTAGGTTTTGTTATCTTAGAGGGTAACTTGAAAATGGATATAAGCAAGGTGGAGAAAATATTGAATTGGCCTACACTAAATCAGCTACTGAAGTAAGAAGCTTCCTCGGTTTGGCCCAATTTTACTAAAAGTTCATCAAGCAGTTCAGTGAAATCAGTGCACCTATTTTAGATACCATTAAAGGAGGCATGAAAGCCAAGTTCCAATGGAATGAGTAGGATGATGAAGGATTTGAGCATTTGAAGAAGAGAATAGCGAATCAACCAATTTTGACACTTCTGAGTTTTGACAACTTGTTTATTCTGGAATGTGATGCTAGTAATATTGTTGTCGGTGCAGTTTTGAGTCAAGAAGGAAAGCCAATAGCTTTTCATAGTGAGAAAATCAGTGATGCAAAGAAGCAGTATTCATCATATGATTTGGAATTATATGCATTAGTGCAAGCACTAAGGAAATGGAGACATTATCTCCTTCCCAAAGAATTTGTAGTCTTTACCGATAATCAGGCTTTGAGTTTTCTAAGTTCACAGGATAAACTAAGCCATAAGCATATGAAATGGGTGGAATACTTCCAAGCCTTTACCTTCGCCATAAATAATAAGAAGGGAGTATAGAACAAGGTAGAAGATGCATTGAGTAGAAGGTTACTCAGTATAAGAAGTTCAACTAAGAAGCATTGGCATTGAAAGCTTCAAAGATCTGTATCCAACAAATGAAGACTTTTTAGCAGCATAAAAGGTATGTCAAGATTATCAAAATCATTTTCATAGTGAGTATTCAAAGTATACTCTTCAAGAAGGTCTTCTATTTAAGGGGGGACAACTTTGTGTACCAAGAGGTTCCATGAGAGAGAACCTAGTACAAGAAAAGCATAATGGTTCCTTAAGTGGACATTTTGGGTTGAATAAAACTCTTGAACTGGTCAAGAGGTATTACTGTTGGCCAAGAATGAATCGGGACATCCAAAAGTATGTGGAGACTTGTATGGTTTGTCAAAAAACAAAAGTCACTTCATACAATGCAGGATTGTATCAGCCCCTTCCTATCCCAAATAGGCCATGGGAATGTTGTAGTATGGATTTTGTAGTTGGACTACCGAAGACCAAGAAAGGAATGGACAAGATCTTTGTGATTGTTGATCGGTTCAGCAAGATGGCTCATTTTGTGCCATGCAAGACTACACATGATGCATGTTAAATAGAAAATTTGTTCTTTTGAGAAGTAGTAAGGATACATGGATTACCTTTGAGTATTGTATATGATAGAGACTCCAAGTTTATGAGTCATTTTTGGAAAACTTTGTGGTAGAAACTTGGTACAAATCTTTCTTTTAGCTCAACATATCATCCACAGATCGATGGTCAGACCAAAGTGATGAACCAAAGATTAGGAAATATTTTGAGATGCCTCACCAAGGAGTTTGGACAATCATGGGATCAGTTACTTGCTCAAGCAGAATTTGCATACAATGATACAGTCAACAGATCCACTAGAAAGAGCCCTTTTGAAATACTGTATGGGATTCATCCCAGTGGTATATGTGAATTAAGGGATCTTGGTAGCAATGTAGATAGGAGTGGGTATGCTGAAGATTTTTCTCAATCCATGAAGGAGGTCCATGACTCAGTTAAAGCAGCATTAATAGAGAGTACAACTCACACCAAACAAGAGGTGGATGCAAGGAAAAAAATATTCAATTTATAGCTGGAGATATGGTCATGGTGCACCTTAACAAAGCAAGGTTGCAGAAAGGAGTTTTGACTAAACTTCAGATGAGAAAGATAGGCCCTTGTGCAATATTGGAAAAGTATGGGTCTAATTCTTATAAAGTTGATCTTCCTGCAGACATAGGGTTATCTCCTATTTTCAATGTGGCAGATTTGGTATCCTATAAAGGACCAATTCCCGAAGGAGATTCTGATCTCACAATAGATACTGAGTATCTCAGAGCACTCAAACTTTCTATTACACAAAAACTATAGGCTGAAAAGATTCTAAATTCAAGAGTTGCCAAGCAGACTAGACGACAGACCTATATGGAACATCTGGTCAAATGACAAGGACAAGCTGATTCTGAGTCTACATGGGTATAGGAAACCAATTTCAAGAAGTTAAGCATCAATCCTGACTTACTCCAATCAGGTGGAAGTTGATTTGTTTTTTTTTTTGGGGAGTATGGTGCAGGAGCACCTAAGGTTAGGAACATTTCTAGGATAGAAGCTTTTCGATTTGTAAGGTGTTTTGTTCCACCATTCTTGTAATGACCGAGGTCAATCGGTGGATAAACACCATAGTGTTCAATAGTTGTTTCCTATTTAAAATATGTGTCGAGGTAGTTTATAAACCTTTAGAAATGCAACAAGGCCCTAGCAATCAAAGATTGATGATCTGCAGATAAGTGATGCTGGTGCTCGGGAATGTTCATCGGTAATGTCTCTCAGGGATGACCATCGATAATACCCCTCGGGAATGTCTGTTGGTTGTATTTCTCGGTGATGTTGCCCAGTGTCGATGTCTATTTTTAGGTTTTTGTTCTGAACCTCAATGTTGAAGTTTCTGTATTCATCAGTGATATTTATATTTCTCGGTGAAGTCAACACTGGCACTCGGTAATGTCGGTCAATGACCTAGGAAATGCGGGATGTGATGTTTGTGACCAGCTAGGTCAACTGCAATGGCTCCCAATAGGTCATTTTTGTGTTGAATGATTAGGGACACCTATTCTAGAGATGGGAAGGTCATTTATGGCTCGACCATGCTGCCCGAGCAAGGTGGTTGAAGTTGTCAAAGAGCACAAGATATTTTGGAGATATTTTGAGGGTTAGATATATAGTTAAAAGCTTTTGTAATCTAGAAGGGAGAAGTAAGTGAGTAAGTAGATAGAAGGGAATATGTTGTAATATGTAATAGAATAGTGTTTTTCAAATATAGAGAGCATTTGGAGAATCATCTTGAGTATTTTGTGATGGATTCCATGTGTCATGTGTGCTATTGTATTATTCAATTTGAACCAGACAGTTTAGCTTGGATGGTGGATCTATTCTAATAGATTCCACAACATGAAATAGAAGCTTAATAGTGTAAACTAGGTCTAGGGAACTTGAAGTAAAGATCTTAGTGACTTCCTCAAGCTAGGGTAAGAATCTACCCTATAAGGTCTATGCAAGAGGCCTTAAAGCAGAGTCAAGCTGACTCTCGGTAACAACTAGAATTTGGAATTACATCAAAGATGCACATGGATCACGTAGTAGAATGACAACAGGAATTAAAGGAAGCATTCCTTGAGATACCAAGAAAGCATTCCTTGAGATACCAAGGAAGCACTCCTTAAGATACCATGTTTGGGAAAAAATAAAGATAAATCAAATCAACATGGGACTAACTACTCAAACAATACAACTCATAACTTACATGAGGACACTTAAGAGACATTAAAATTCTATGGTCATTAATTAAAAGATGTGATGAAAATATGGCACGAGTGTCACCCACTGCCCTTTAAAAAAAATGATTGTTTTTTCCTTAACATGAAATAATGGGACACTTGAGTGGGATCTAGGGCCAAAAGAGAAGCACTTTAGAACTCATCCTACGCATCATTAAACAACTCAATAGAAGAAATGCAAATTGACATATTAACACAACAATATCCAACTAATTTATTGAAAGTTAGCTATTGGTGCCTCGTTCTCCATCCAGATTACAAAATCGGTCCACTTTTTTCTTTGTAACATTTCCTTTTCAAATTGTGTTGGATGTCTTCCATATTTCTCCTCCTATCAAAATATGGCACGTGGACTAGTGAAACTAACTAATATGAAATCATTAACTTTTTCCTAGGAAATTATCATTTAACATATTAAATATACTTACAAATGTATAGATCAAGGCCTATAAACCTTTCTGGCCACTATGAAGTGTGGCACGAAGTTTGAAGCCTAGCCTTGGAGGCCTTGTCCTAAATAGTATACTAATTTAGTTTAATTACGCACAAATAACATTGAAGAATCGTCTAATAAATTTTCTATAATCTAAGGAGAAAATTCAAATGCATTCATACTCTCCTCACTTGACTTCTTTCGTGCCTCGTACTTCTCATATAATTTTACAATTTATTTCTATACTTTCTCACTTACATCAATTGGCCCTTTTTAACCCTTATCTCAGGAGGGAGTTTTTTTTTATCTTCTTTGTTTGGTTGCACCAAAATTGCTTGCAGTTTTGAAACATTCATAGCTTTATCTTCCTTATAGACCAAACTATGCCAAATTCAGTCTCCATGTCCTCGATAACTTTTTTTTGCAGGTCTGTGGGTACGTTTGAGAATGACATATGTAGATGGTCTTTGAACCATTGAAGGCATGCTTCCTTCAACCTATTCATAAATTATTTTCCAACATCTATCATTCGGACTTCCCCTGAAACCACATTGTATTCTATCTTGCTATTGTAGCTACCAATGCAAGATGAAAAGCATGACATGCTGGAAGAAGTCTGTGTCCCAGGAGTGGTTGAGACATTGGAAGTATCTATTCTTTGTTCCAAAATCTTAGAGTTTACTGTTATTGAATTCCTCCTGGATCTTATGATTGATCCAGGATTGGTTGGGGAATCAATTGATTCCCGTTGACATGCTTGATTTGGTTGGAATGTTAGAGGGTCTTTACTAGATCATTTTTCTATATATCTGGCAAGTATTGCCAAGTCCACCCAATCCAGTTTTTTCAGTGCCTCTTCCCTCAATATGAAAGCCAATGCTTCTTTTTCTTTGTCACTCTCATGTTCCTATACATATAATGAATAAATTTCTTCTAAATAAAAAACTAAAAACTAAAAAACAAAGAAACAATTGCCACATTTGCAAATCTGCCTCATTGTGGCCAGAGTCTGCTCCCTTCCCTCTATTGCTTGACATTTTGAGGTGACCTAGGGGAAATTATTTTTATCTAGTCTATGGAGAAAAATGAAGTACACATTGCCAAGTAAGAAAGTTTTTGTCCACTTTGTGGTATTAAATCAAGTCACCAATCAATGAAATTAATAGAAATGCACGATTTAAAAGAAATGGGTGATTAATGAGCGAGATTTACCTTCACAAATGAATGAAAGAATGAAAGAAGGAATTTTAATGACGTCTAGCAGAATAGCGGTCTAAGGGACCAGGAAAGAACCAATTAATCTTTCTGCTGAGATTTTAATGATTTAATAATAGTCCATGAGACCAAATAGTCAAAGGGGCCAAAAGACCACAACCTCCTCTCCGATCTTCTGTTATGAATTTTAACCAAAAAACTAGCAGTTTGGTTGATCTTATATTCTTCAAATAAATTGTACTTGTTGTTAGCCTTGAAGATGATTTCATAATGAGCCCTAATATCTTTATAAGTTGTGCATTCTCTGAGAAAATGCGATTAATTGAAATCCTGTGATGGAATGAATAATGCAAAAATAAGACCACTAAAATAACCCAAATCAACCGAAGCTCGACGATTCTCTACCAGGTGGCATCCCTTTTCTAGAAATATATTACTAAAAATTCTATCTAAATATCTTTAAATGCATTCAAACTGAACCAAAAGGCAAAACATACCTAATTTTCATGTTTAAAGAGAAATCAAAGGTTTGATTTCTATCCATCTATTATGCACTCTCTGTCTCCCAAATAATTTAAACCAGGAGACCAAACGTTGTAAACACCGTCTATCCTATGCTATGTATTTGGCAACAAAATAAAAGTGGGTGACCAACCTGAAAAATAAGAGATCAAAAAGAGAAACCTAATAAAGGAAAAACAAGAGAAAAGTAAAATCAGAGCGACATATGTTGGTAAGTTTAATGTGGGCGGGAATTTTTAATTTTTTTAGATTCATTAGTGGCTGCGATAGTGAATGTTTCCCATGAACTTAATGCAACTATTTTGGATTTGAAAAATATTAATGCTTAACAACGCAGTAGTTTGTCGTGTTTAACAACACAATGATTAATGTTGACTTGAACACTGACTTTGACCCATAAATGTAATATGCTTTGGATGCTAAAGTCATCGTTACTTATGGCTATTTTGGCACTGATTTTAAACATGGAATGAAGCTTGTTTGGTGGTGCCAAAAGTGGTATTAAGTGCGCCTAATTTATTCCCTAAATTTGATTTTAATTTTTGTTCATATCTAGTAATCATAATATTTGAGCTCTAGTGTGTCTTAGCATTATTATTTGATTTTTTTATTTTTTATTTTTTGGTTAAATTTTGTGAAGGGTTTGGGTTCTCCTTATTATAGAGTTTAATTTGGTTTAATAGTAGGGATAGGGTTAGATTTGGTTTAATGTTTAATTATGTTTAGGGTTATAATTTAATTTATTTAATAGAAAAGAGAAAAGCCTGACTATGGCACCTGACGGCTACAACGACTACAATGGTTGATGGCGGCCATGGAAGCCTTACCAGTCACGGGGTCCTTTAGCAGTGGAGCACAGGATAACACAGTGGAATATCAGGAGGATGGGAACTCCGTAGAGTAATAACCAAAATAAAGAGAGATGGCCCTTTGTCCATCATAGAATGCAACGCTTCAATACAGAGGCAAAACTTCCGAGTAGCAACAATCTTGGTTTTGACTATAATAGATCTGAGGTGTACAAAAATAGTTGGGATGGATGGAGAAGGCAGAATATTGGTGCTCCCTCAAGGTATATGGGAAATGTCAGGATAACCCCCCAAACTTTCAACTTTAAGCAGGTCGAGAAAAAATTTTGGCGCCCAAAGGACAACAAGATGGATTCAAAAACCCTGGAGGCTCCGATCAACAATAATAGGCCGAACATAGAGGTAGGTGACCCAAAATTTATAAGAGCTTCCTCCATTTTTATTGATGATGAACACTGGAAAGAATCTGTAGATTGATTACAAGATATAACTTTCTTCATGAAATGGTTGGGGCCTTGGCCATCCATTGCAAAAATACAACGGTGGATGAGAAAGTAGTGAGAGATCATTTTGAAATCAAAACCCTAGCTATTGAATTCTTATTGATTATTTTCCCCACAAAAATGGATAAAGAATGGGTTATTCAAGGTGGGCCTTACATGTTGGATAGTAAGGTTTTGTATTTATGTAATTGGAAACCCAAATTTAACCCAAAAGTAGCAAAGGTTAAAGAGGTAGAAATATGGATGAAGCTGAAAAATTTGCCATGGGAGTATAAGGATGAAGCCACCCTGACAACTATAGGAAACAATCTAGGAACCTTTATCAGTTCAGAAGAAGAGGTGGATGCTAATGATTTTTATTCATATTCTAAGGTTCTAGTGAAAATTTAGGACTGTTATCAAATCCATGAGTATGTGGTTTTAGGGTCAGTTCATGGTGAATGGATGCTCAAGATTGAAGTTGAAAGTGCAAAAAGAGAACCTTTGGGGGAGGAGGGCTTAAAGAAAAATAAAGGGCTTGATGTCAATCAAAGTTTGGATTGGATCAAGGAGATAGAAGAAAAAGAAAATCAGAACTCCAGCTTGGTCAATCTTATATGAGGAAGAAATGATTATGAATAGGGTGGAAATAGAAAGACCCTGTCAAGAATTGCATAATGACACAGAAGGACATGATACTGCTACAGGTTGTATTTATATAGACTCAACTTTATAAACAGAGAGTAAACATAGCTCTGATTCTACTCAACTGGTGAAAGAAAAAAAAAATTTTGAAAAAGATAGTGATGATTTACCAAGAGCCCTAAGGAATGGACAAGTTTCAAATTTTGTCTCAGACACTATGGAACATGGTGCGATTCAAAAAAATCTGAGAAAATGCAATGATAGGAACATGGATAGAGGTTGCAAAATCGACTCTATAAAGGATGACATCTATGGGTCAAACACTCTTAGGGTGGATTCAGAGAAAGAGGGTAATGATAATATTGATGAATGCAAAGATATTCAGATTTCCCCAATTAGAAACTTGGAGTCCTCTATACATGATGAAAATGAGGATAATGAATGGGCTTCAGAATTAGATTGAGTCATAAGAGGAGGAAGAAAGACATGAGGAGCAGGGGTTATAAGATCAAGTAGATATCATAAAAGAAAAAACTATTTAGCAAACCCCTTCGTAGGTGAAGAAATTGAATGTAAAGGCCAAACAGAAAAGAGGACACAAACCTGCACATGTAACACCTGCAATGGCTGGTAATGCAACAAACCAGGCTAAACTACTGAGATAAAGAAGAGGTTATCCCTCTTCTCAAAATCAATTAAGTTTCTTTCATGGAATGTCAAGGGATGCAATGCCCCTAACAAGAGGCGTTTGATCAAGTGGTGCCTTGAGAAAACCCAACCAGATTTAATATTATTGTAGGAAACAAAGCTTAGTGGGATAGGGAAACTACAATTTTTGAGAAAATTCAGCAAACGGGGTTGCTTTTTCACTAAGCAGATGGGGATTTAGGTGGAATGGGTGTCTTATGGAAGGAATAGTGATTAATGTGTTATTGGTGGAGGAGGGAAACCATTGGTAGTTAGTGGAGGTCACATCCTTCCAGCTTAGGATGAAGTTTTATGTTATTAATGTGTATGGGCTGTGTAGTCAAGTTATGAAGAAACAACTTTGGAACTCCCTCTCTATTATCTGTAACAGACTAAAAGATAGTTTTTTTGTGATGGGAGGGGATTTCAATGCTATAACATCTCTAAAGGATAAACTATGAGGAAAAGGGTGGATCAGTCAGAGTTAGAGAGATTTTGCAGATTTATTAATGACTAATGAACTTCAAGATGTGCAGTTTAACAATGGTGTATTTACATGGACCAACCGAAGATTGGGGTTCTCAAACATAACAGAGAAACTAGATAGATATCTCTTGGGTGGTGACTAGATGGAAATGAGTTGGAAATGTCAATCATAGATCTTATCAATAACAGGCTCTGATCATTTCCCAATCTCTCTGAGGATTGTTGATGATGCTACTCTTGATAGAGCACCCTTTAGGTTTGAGAAGATGTGGTTCTATGAGTAGGGGTTTATGGACCTATTAGCCCAATGGTGGAGCAATGCACCCAAGCGATCAGGTAATGTAGCCTTTCACTTTTTTAAGAAATTACAATTCTTGAAAGAATGTCTTAAAGTATGGAATTGTGAAGTGTTTAAAAATATTTTTGATGAAAAATTTAGACTGGAAGTAGAGTTAGCAAATGTTAATGAATTAACCATGAATGGAGGCATGCATACTGAGATCTTTAAATAGGAAAAAGAGTTGAAGGAACAATATAATGAAGTATTGGAAAGGGAAGAGATATACTAGCGCCAAAAATCAAGAGAGTTATGGTTACGTGAAAGTGATAGGAACACTAAGTTTTTCCATAACACAGTCAAGGGTAGGAGATCCCTCAATAAAATTTTCTCCATAAAATACCATCAGGGAAATGTGTTAATTGATCCAACAATGATAAACGCAGAAGAAGTAAGCTTTTTCTCCTCTATTTTCAATCAAAATACCGTGGGGCTACCTAAGGATTCAGAATTTTTAGGATCATCCCAACAATAATTTTAGAGGAGCAGAATCTCCAGTTAATGAAGGCTATATCAGTGAAAGAGGTTAAAGCGTCTTTAATCAATTTAGGGAGTAATAAGGCTCTAGGTCCAGATGGATTACCAATCCTATTTTTTCAAAAGGCTTGGCACATTATAGGTAATGAAGTGCACGCAGTGGTAGAAGATTCAAGACTAAAAGGAACCTTGTTTAAAGATTTCAACAACACCTTTTTATCTCTCATTCCTAAGAAAGGGAAAAATGAGTCCTTTGATGACTTCTGGCTTATAGCCCTTTGTAACATAGTTTATAAAGTGATAGCAAAAGTAATTGCTAATAGACTAAAATTGATGCTACCAACAATCATATCGGAGGAGCAGAGTGGGTTTGCACCGGGAAGATCCATTTATGAAGGTATAATAGTTGTGTATGAAGAAATTAACTCTTTAAAAATAGGAAAGAAGGGAGGAATGATGATCAAATTGGATATAAAGAAATCTTATGATAAATTCAATAGGGGCTTCCTCATGACAATACTGAAGAGGTTTGGCTTTGATAACCCCTGGTGTGAATGGGTGTCAAGCTATATTTCATCCCCATGGATTTCCATTTGGTCAATGGCAGCCCCCATGGCTTCTTTGACACAACAACAGGTATTTGAAAAGGGGATCCCTTGTCTCCCTTCTTGTTTATTATCCTAGTTGAAGATCAATAAAATTGAGAGGCTCTTCGGGCACTTGGAAAGGCATTGTGATGGCTAGAGGACTGGAACTAGTTACTCACTTAGAATTTGTTGATGACAGATATATGATTGGGGAGGCATTGACAAGAGAAGCAAAGAAAATAAAGGAATATTTGGAATTGTATAGTAAGGCATCAGAAAAATTCATAAATTGGGAAAAGTCAGAAATATTTTTCTTTAATACATCCCCCAGTGCAACGACATATATGCAGAATCATGGGAATGAAGGCATGAATGCTACCAAGTAAGTATTTGGGGATTCCTCTGTTTGATGTCTCCTCTAAAGAAAAAATTTGGAAAGATCTAATTGATAGTTGTGTGAAGAGGATGGAAAGATGGAAAGGTAAATGGCTCACATATGTAGGTCATATCCTTATGCTGCAATCAGTCATATCTACCATTCCAACTTTCTCTATGAGTTGTTTGAAGATCCCCATAAAATTTCTAAGGTATATCGACCAAAGAATGAGATAGTTTTTTCTGGAATGGTGGATAGGAGGAAACAAAAAACCCTTTAGTATCTTGGGATACTATCTACAAGACAAAAAAGAAAGGTGAGGCTGGTCTTCGAAAATGACACTTGATCAACAAAGCTTTGGGGGAAAAATTAGTCTGGGAGATATATTCCAAATCTTCTCAGCTATGGGTCTGAATTCTAAAAAGTAAATATTTAGACTCAATGGATAACAAGTGAACCTTCATAGTTAGGGATCCCCCAAAGGGGTCTGCCATTTGGAATTTCATCTTAGAATTTAGGCTAGTGGTATGCAATCATTTAACCTGGTAGATTGGAGATGATAGGGAGGCTGCATTTTGGGATGACTCTTGGAATGGGAAGCCGGTGATAGCAGAAAATAAAAATTTAGTTGACCTTATTAGGATTATGAAAAATACATGGGGCGAAAAGGTTAGAGATTATATGGAGGTGAGGAATGGTCTGATGGGATATCAATGGTGTTGGAAAAGTATTGATAATATTGGACTTGAGGAGGCTCAAAAGGAACAATTGGAAAATATTCTAATGGAGAGACACATGACCCTATGTGATGAAAAAGATGAAATTATATGGTGTGCAGCCAGGAGTGGTCAGTATTCTAAAAAACTAGGATATAATCTATTAGCAAGAGATGATGAGATAGAGGAATGGCCATATAAGTTATGTTAGGACAAAGATTGTTTGCAAAAGGCAGGAGATTTTGCACGGATGACCATCCAAAGGAAAATACTAACAGGGGAACGTAGGAAATTATATGGATTTATAGGTCCAAGCATATGTTCGATGTGTGAAAATGCTAGTGAAGATGTGGATAATTTACTTGCGCAATGTGAAATGCCACAAAAATGTTGGGATATGGTTAGAAGGAAACTAAATTGGATTGGACCCTTACCAAACCATTTATTGGAATTGTTCAAATGTTGGCCAACTCAAGCCCATAAATCTACTTTATCTAAATTATGGATTATTTGCCCATCTTTGGTAATATGGGAATTGTGGAAATAAAGGAATAGAAGGATTTTTCAAACTGTGTCAGCATCAGTAGAACAGGTTATGCAGAGGATAGATGGGGCTATAGAGGAGGTGATGATCACAACTGTAAGTTACAAAAAACTTAGTTCAATTTTATCCTTATGGGATAGGAAAGTGCATATGTCATGGTCGAGCATTAAAATCATATATAAAAATGATGGTAATATATTACTGAAGGGCAAAACTTGTAGGGAAAATATAGTCTGGATCCCTCAAGACCCAGGTTGGGTTAAGATAAATTTTGATGGTTGCTCAAAAGGTAACCCATGACTTTTTGGAGAAGGAGCTATAGCTTGTGGCTCAAATTGAAATATTATTGCTATGGTAGCAATGAAACTACATGATGGAACCAATAATATGGTGGAAGTACAAGCTGCTCTGCTTGCTGTAAAACTTGGAAGGAGGATTGGTTTGCACCAAGTGCAGATAGAAGGAGGTTTGAAGGTGATAATTGAAGCAATCAAAGTGAACAACTCCAATACTTGGCAACTTAAAAGTATATTGAGGGAGGTAATTTATGTGTTAAATCAGTTTAGAGATTTCAAAATTACCCATACATTAAGGGAGGGAAATAATGAAGCGGACAAACTTGCAAATTGGGCTATTACATTTAACACACCCAACAATATTGTTTGGGATGCTTTTAGTAAGATCTTGTTTAATGATGAGGTGACAAGCTCAAACTGAATGTTTAAATGGAGTTGAAGGGTAATGAAAAACACACTTATATCAACCGGTGGCTGAAAGGATAGATTTATAAGGAATGTATGATGTCACAAAGGTGGAGGACTACCCGAGAAAAGTGGATGTGATAGGACATTGATATGTTATAATGGCAACAAATGGCTCACGAAATCTGCATTAAATGAGATGGATTTGGAATGATTGTTAATGACATGCAAAGAGAATGTGTAAGTGCATAAATTAAAGAAGACATAGGAAAACTACTCATAGAAAATTGTGGTTATGGAGATTTGGGTTGCGGAGGCAGAGATAGTGGAAAATAAGAGAGAAGCAAATTTTAGTGTAGACACCAAGAAACAGATGAAGAAATTCAAAGGGCCTGCAAGCTGTAAAAGAATCTAGTGTCTGTTGAAGATCAAGACATAAGCAATGGTAGAAGCAGTTATCATGGTGATAGGGGAACAGTTTCAAGATAGGCAGATAAAGCGATGGACTAACTTGGACTGCATTTCAGTGTTTATCGCCTGGGGGTTGGAAATCAGGAAGAGTGTAGACAAGGTGGGCATGGTAAATAAAGCCTTGTTTGAGGAGGATGTTTTAGGAAAACTTGACTCCATTTTGGAGTGGGCAATTCCTAGGATAAGGTCAAACCTCTCAGAATGTTTTACGGAAGAAGAGGATGGAAGAAAATATGGGCTTATTCCTTTTTTGCGTTGGAGAGCTAATGTGGATAAGCCTTTGATGTTCCATAGAGCTGAAGAAGGATGAGAGAAGGTTAAATCAGAGATGGAGAAGTAGGAATCCCACGCCAAAGATATTGAAGGCATTTTTGCACAAAAGGTGCCTCGCAGGAAATGTAATAACCGAGGCGGTGTAAGGTCTACAAAGGAGAACACTTAAGGAGAGAAGGTAAAGATGGTTACAATTTTGTTTTTTTGAAATTCATGAAGAACTCACAGTGGGATGGGGGTTTGAGAAAGCCATAGAATTTTTTGAAATTTTTGGCCCAATTTAGCATGAAGGTGGATATGTAAAGCGGCTGAAGAAAAAGATAGCAGCCTTCAGAAGTTTACTGGGATAATATTTGTATGTAGTAGTTGAATGTCTCGAATGTATAGACTATAGTTAAATTTGCAGTAGTATTGGCTTGAAAAGATGGGTAAATGCCCAGAAATATACTTTAGTAGGATATTTTTTATG
Source organism: Thuja plicata (assembly GCA_018584345.1). Lineage (NCBI taxonomy): Eukaryota > Viridiplantae > Streptophyta > Pinopsida > Cupressales > Cupressaceae > Thuja > Thuja plicata. The sequence continues at coordinate 3,763,523 of MU227747.1, forward strand.
GATGTAGAATATGATAATGTAACTTGCTTTGATAGCAATACAAAAAAACCATTACCAATCAAAAATAATAATAATTCAGTTTATTTTATTGTTATGATTAGAATTCAATTTGGTTTAGTATTATGTTTAGTTTATAATTTGTTTTACAATAAGGTTCAATTTGGTTTACTCTTAGCTTTACGGAATAATTTGGTTTAGGATTAGGGTTCAATTTGGCTTAATTTTCAATTAGGTTTTCAATTATCTTTTTGTTTAGTTGTCTTTTTGTCAGCATTCAATTTTGTTTAGGATTTGGGTTTAATCTAGTTTAGTGTCAGGTTTCAATTTGTTTTAATGTATGTGTTCAATCTAGTGTAGGTGTAGGATTACATTTTATAAGGTTTAAATGATTAAGGTTAAATTTGGTTTACTGATAGGTCTAGGATTAGAGTTAGGGGTTGTTTAGTACTTAATTAGGGTTTTATTTTTGTTTATTGTCAGTGATACACTATTTTGGTTTATGATTAGGGTTCAATTTGGTTTAATGTTCAATTCCTTTAGGTTTTGGCTTTAATTTTGTTTAGTTTAAGGACTAGGGTTTAATATGTTTTTACATTAGACTTGGGGTTCAATTTTGTCTATGATTGGGGTAATGGTTTAAGTTGTTGTACTATTGAATAGTTTAGTGTTTTTTTATAGTTTCATTTTGTTTATTGTTCAATTAGATGCAGGTCGAGGGTTCAATTATATGTTCTTATAGGTGGTTTATTAGTTTATTAGACTTTATAAGGGATAGAGTTAAATTTTGATTAGTATTTCATAAAGGTTGTATTTAAATTGACATTTTGGTAGGGGATCATGTTCTGATTGTATGTCTTCTGACCAATATGTGAAGAAGTAGAGTAGAAAAACATGTCTTTGAGAAGCATTTTAGATATCATATTTAAGCTTATTGAGTGAGGTTTGAGTTCAATAATGTTTAAGGTTATGTTTTAAAAGGGTTAGGATTTTATTTGATTCTATGTACTGTTAATTTGTTTGGATTAATAAAACAACACAAATTTGACAATTGTTAGGTTTAATTTCTTATACTGTTTGATTAGGCTTTGGGCTAGGGTTCAATTTACTTGAGTGTTCAAATAGGATTCATGTTAGGGTTGAATATGTTCTAGTATAAGGTTAGGGTAAAATTTGGGCTAGGTTTAGTGTTTAATTTACTTTGATGTTCAATTAGTTTTATGATTCGGTTTTAACTTGCTTTAGGGGTTTGATGTTACAATTCATTTTGCTTTAGGTTTAGGGTTTAATTTTGTTTATTGTTAGGGAACTAAGTTTCAAGTTTTTAAGGGTTGGGGGCAAGGTTTAATTTGGTTTGGGGTTTGGATTTAGCTTTGTCTACTATTAGGTTTAGGATTCATTTTGCTTTAGTTTTAGTTATATGATCAATATTTTTGTTTAAAGATTATAATTACATTACGTTCAAAGTTAAGGTTGGTATTGATTTAAGCTTATGGGCTGAGGTTTGATTTAAATAATGTTTAAGGTTATGTTTTAAAATAGTTAGGATTTTATTTGATTTTATGTACCGTTGATTTTTTTTTATTAAAAGAACAACACAAATTTGACAATTGTTAGGTTTAATTTCTTATACTATTTGATCAGGCTTAGGATTAATGTTCAATTTAATTTAGTGTTCAAATAGGATTCGTGTTAGGTTTAAATTTGTTCTAGTGTAAGGTTAGGGTAAAATTTGGGCTAGGGTTAGCGTTTAATTTTATTTGATGTTCAATTAGTTTTATGAATCGGTTTGAGCTTTCTTTAGGGGTTTGATGTTACAATTCATTCCACTATAGGTTTAGGGTTCACTTTTGTTTATTATTAGGGAACTAAGTTTCAAGTTTTTAAGGGTGGGGGATGAGGTTTAATTTTGTTTGGGGTTTGGATTTAGCTTTGTCTACTATTAGGTTTAGGATTTGTGTTAGGGTTCAATTTGTTCTAGTGTAAGGTTAGGGTAAATTTTGGGTTAGGGTTAGTGTTTAATTTGGTTTGATGTTCAATTAGTTTAATGATTAATTTTGAACTTTCTTTAGGGGTTTGATGTTACAATTTGTTTTGGTTTAGGTTTAGGGTTTATTTTTGTTTGTTGTTAGTCAACTAAGTTTCAAGTTTATAAGCGTTAGGGGTGGGTTTTAATTTGGTTTTGGGTTTTGATTTAGCTTTGTTTACTATTAGGTTTAAGATTCATTTTGGTTTATTTTTAGTTATAGGATTAACATTTTTGTTTACAGATTATAATGATATTGGGTTCAAAGTTAAGGTTGGTTTATATTTAAGCTTATGGAGTGAGGTTTGAATTTTAATAATATTTAAGGTAATGTTTTAAAAGTGTTAGGATTTGATTTTATTCTATGTCCTATTTTCATAGGGCAAATATTTTTTAAGCAAATAATAAGCTTTGGGAAAAGAGGGGGGGATGAAAATAAGCAGCTACTGCTTATTTAAAATAATGTTTGGTGGCTTCTCAAAATTATTTTCCTCCATTATTTTCCCCCAAATTTTCCCTGCAAGTTTTTACCGGTAGTTATTTTCCCCTAACTTTTCCCTCCAAGTTTTTACGGACAGTTTAATTTGTGCATGCAAATAAACAAGTGAACCAGTTGAAGAGACTGCTTATTTCTCCTCAAAAAATTAACAGTGGCTGCTAGACAAAATAATATTTGCAGCCGCATGGGGACCTGATATTAATTATCCCATTTATCTCCCTATTTATCTCTCTTTCCATATCTCTCTACTTCTCTATTGTCATTATTTTGTATTATAGGATCTAGAGGAGGCCATGGAGAGAGGAAGTGAATGGCATAGACATACTAAATTGCAGAGAGGAAAGTGGGTGGCAATAGAGGTAAGTAGAAGAGATAAAGTCATTTTTGTCCATGGGGCCTCTAAGGTCAAACTTATTGGTTGAAAATGCACAGGAATGGTGGTTAAATGTGATTCTATATCAAGGGAAAAGTTTAAAAATTAGCACGACTAAAAAATGATATTAATATGTCAAATATATGACTAAAGTGAGGTTTTGTATTGGATAGCATATTTGTCAAAATGATATCATTTAATGTGTTGTGTATTATAGGAGCCAAATGAGGCCATGGAAATAAATCATGTCATATGAAATGAGGACCAACAAATGAAGTGGGACATCATGTACTCAAATTTTGACTTAAGAATAAATGATATGATCACATTTTGTGATACATCCATCTTTTTTCACAGAATTCTTGAAATATATAATGTATTATCCAATCTTGACATAACTTAATGCATGTTGTTGATTATTTTAGTTGGAGATTGGAGAAAATGAAGAGCTTGAGTATTCAACTAGAAAAAGAGCAAGATATATACATGGACGTAGACCTAAAACTATCAAATAATGTAAATGACAGTGGGTGGAAGAGGACATGACAATGGATCTTCCAGAAACAACAATTGATTGCACTAAAGAATAGGATGGTAACGAGTATAGTACATGTGATGAGTACTTTGAGAAAATTATTATTTGTGGATGTTCTCTATGTCATGGAAAGAAACAAATCAATTGAGAAATTACACACATACAATACATATTTGATAAACTTCTAGTTGGTAGTATGCCTCCCATAATCGATCCAAATCTAATTGGAATTTTGGTAATAAATTTTCCAAATTGATATAAATAACATGTATGCTTCGTTTAAACATTATTCTATATTAATATGTAAACAACTCATTTTTCTATTAATGGATACTTGTAGGAAAAACTTCTTGGTTTAAAGTATCCTGGATCACCGACTTCTAGCGTAGAGGCCAATGATTATTTATCAGATGATACATCTAACAAAAATATGTACCAATATACCAGCTCGAAAGATAACGAATTGATGAAAATAAGTAACAAAACAAGAGTCGGTTTAAAGATGCATAATTTGCTTAAAGACATGGGGAAGGTGAGCTACATACCCTATGAGAATGAATGTGTTGGAGATGATGAATTTCCCTTGAGTTTTAGATAAATTTACAAAGAGACATTTGATTGTCGACTATATGCGCTTGGCCTGGTGATCAACAACTATCTAGGGTGTATGAGGTGTTTTAATTTTGGGGATACAACTACATGATACGACCCTCTAATATTCATGGAGTAAATCTAGGCCTCTTTATTGTCCAAAATGTACACGTGAGTTCTAAACAAAGAACAAATTTAGAAAAAACCACTACGAGATTAATGTCATATTACGGTCCATCATATTACCGTGGTGAAAGGAGAAGACTAACATAATATAAGACTAGCATGTCAACATATGGTCTAAATTTGAATGTGTAGGCATATCATCTCCAATTGGAAAGTAGAAAAGAAATGAATAGAGGTCATCTTATATATATAGATGGACGTGCGTACACACACTAAAATATTGCAGGATTTATAAATAGTAGTAAGGGAAGGGACCCTGTTGTAAGAGAGAATTGTCATTTTTTTGAGGTTATAAATGACAAAGATGGAGATATGGAAAGAGAGGTTGATAGATTGATAATGGTTGAGGATATTATGGACCTTACCATTGGAGATGAGTTATTGATTGATTACCCCTTCTTAAAAAGAACTACTACGTGAAAGAAAAGGGAAGAACAAGGTCTCCCAAAGGATTTTCTTAAGGGCAGAAAACCAAAGAATAATAAATGAGTGTGGACTGATGTTTTATAAATGACGTTGTCAAAATTATATTTTATTTAAGTTATTGTATAAAAAATGTAGTCTATAAAATAATGTTCCACTATTCAATGGATGTATATATGTTCATACAATGTATATTTTGATTTTTTAAAACCATATTTGATTATATTTCTTTGAAATTGATACATTTGTGATTTATCCAGTTTTTTTCAAACATTAAATAATGCTTGTGTTTGTTGATAGGTAGAAGATGTTGGTGAAATACATAGTAATACCCATGATCCAACTGGGTTATTAAAATTTGGAAGGGATTATCCAAACCATCATTTAAATCATACCAGGGTGAGAAGAGAAAAATTGAAGAGAACGTTAGCACCTAAAATTTTTGAACAGTTGATGAGATGTGTATACGCTTCAATGACATGCCACCTAGCCTTAATGATGATAATCATGATACTGAAAATTCAGTGCATGAAGAAGGATTGAATGAAATTATTACAGGTTTCTTTGGGGATAGAAACAATGATGATATTAATGATCACATGGTTGAAATTAATGATGATAGCAAGGGGAATAACCACCAACATAATGTTGATGATAACAACCTCAAAGAATCCATCAACAAAGAAGTGAATACACTTTTGTTCAAAATGGGTGCAAGTAGAACCTCAAAACTAGCATGCACATTAATATTATTAGAAGTCAAGTCACTATTTGGTTGGTCAGACAAAGCATTCACTATCCTAATGAAGTGAGTTGAAATCTATTTCTTACTTTGCATATTCAATTGGTGTACATAATTCATAAAAATTCATCAACTTTGTTTAATAATTTTTTAAGGGGATTTTAAAACCATATATTGTATATATACAATCCTAGTATAGATTGACATATCAACCATGTTCATCATAAGTCAAACATTCAATTGGTTTAATCTATGGCAATCTTATAGGGCACTAAAAACTAAAATATTCTCTTAAGAGAATGTGTTTCCATCAACATCCAAAGAGGCACATCTATTTTTGGTTGAGTTGGGGATTGAATATAAGAAAATTTATTCATGTATAAATGATTGCATTTTATACATAGGTGATAATCAAAACAAGGTAGAATGCCTTGTATGCAAAGAGAATAGATATCGTATAGATGTACAAGGTCCTACAGTTCCAAAGAAGGTTTTACGTCACATGCCCATTATCCCTAGACTTTAGTGAATGTTTTTTTGCAATTCACTTGCACAATTGATGAATTGACATGCAAATAATAAGAGTTAAGATGGAGTCATGTGATTTCTGGCTGACTCAAAAGCATTGAAACACATAGAGGAAAAATGGATAGTAAAATTCAAAGATGAACCCCGCAGTATCAGTTTCGGTCTTGCAATTGATAGAGTGTGCCCATTTTGTTTCCTAAGTCAAATCATAGTGTTTGGCCTATTGAATTGATATTATACAATGTTCCCACATGGATGAGAGTTAGAAAGGAGCACCTTATGCTGACTCTCATTATTCCAAGAAAACATCATGTTAAAATCATAGATATTTATCTCGCACTTTTTATTGATGAGACACAAATGTTATGGAAATGCATAAGAATGTATGACATAACACGTCCTCCATAAAATAGATCCTTAATTTTGTATGGTGTGCTATGTTGGACTATACATGATTTCCCAGGACTTGGTGTTTGTTCTAGTGAGATAAAATATTTACATATTTATGCACATTATTTATTTTCATGCCAACTTTAATACTTAGTTTTATACTAATTTTTTTATGTTATTAACATTACTTATTGAATTGAGGGGCTTCAAACAAAGGGGATATTTGCATGTCCAAGATGTGTAGAAAAATTTTAAGGGTGGTATTATAAAAATCTACATAAATTTATGTATGCAATCAACATGGTTTTTCTACCACTAGATCATAGATTCATAAATCACCTGAAGAATCAATTTGATGGAAAAGTTAAAAATAGAAGTTGTTCCAAGATTATGGGTCCAAGGTGATTGGATTCAGAAGTATGAAGATGCTAAATCAAAAACCTTGGAGGATATTTTTGATCTGGAAGATTCAATTGAAGAACCATAACAACTTGTAGTTAAAATTCTAGAAGGAATGAAAAGGAAATCCATATTTTATGAGCTCCCTTGCTGGAAGGATATATTAATATCTCACCTATTAGATCCTATGCACATCTTAAAAAATGTCATAGATTCTATATTTTGACATATCCAAGGAAAATAGGACACCTTGTCTTTGAGGAGAGATTGCTCTTTTGCGTACCAAAAATGATAGAAAACATTTGTGGCCTAATAGGGAAAATGAAACATATGGAGAAGCTCCATGGATTTTAAACAAAAAAGAGATAGACCAACTAAAAAATGTCATCCGTTCAATAAGGACACCTACTGGATATGGGTCATCATTGGCTACAGATTTTATAGTTGATGGACATATCACGAGATTTAAAATACATGACTTTCATAATTTTATGAAGGTATTATATATCATCATTTAACATTTATACTAAATATGTTTTCATAATTTTTTGCTTGGGAAAAATTACTATGACCTTTTCATTAATGTGTTTGATAATGTATCATGTCATTGGCAATTAGGGGTGATTCATGTCTTACAGTTGACTTAAGGAATGCAATAAGTTGATTGTCAGCATTTACAAGGTATGTGGTTATATGAAATGTTGATGTGTGAGAGGCATAGAGATATTATATTGCATTTTAATTCTTCACTAAAGGTTCATACTAATCTACTATTCATATTAGATGGGTGACCTCCAAGGAGATCCACGAATGTGAAGTGCACAAATGGAAGAAGGAAATTGCAGAAATTATATGTGCATTTGAGAAGGAGCTCCCTACAAGTTTCATGGACCTACAAGTCCATTTACTTATACACCTAGTTGATGAAATTGAATTGGTGAGTGTCATATCAACAAGGTGGATGTTTTTCTTTGAGAGGTATATGAAAAATCTAAAAGGACATGTCTGACAAAAGGCACATCCGGAGGGTTTCATGGATGAAGGGTGGGTATTGAATGAAGCATTTTTCTTCTTGTCTGAATTCCTTGGTAAGGATTTTGAAGTTGGACCATGCTTCTAGGATGAAGAACAATTGTTATGTATTATTGATGGAGAAAAACCACAATCTAATGGTGTTGAAGTAGAAATTAGTAAGTAGATTCACGATCACTATAGTTGTTTTTCTTGCAATCATTAATTTACTCTAATTTTATTTTGTCAAATTAACAACATGACATTTGAAGTTTGAAATAAACATGTTGACATGTAATAGGTCTAGACACTAATTTTAGTTTGTCAAATTAACAATATGACATTTGAAGTTTGAAATAAACATGTTGACATGTCATAGGTGTAGACAAAAGTGCTATACTCGACCACTTCATTCTATACCACATGGAATTTATGAACAAATGGATTGATCTGTATGATAAAAAGAGAGAAGAAGTGGTAGAAGGCAAGAGATAGTTTAGGCGGTTGAACCCAAGGAATACACCACTCCCCCTTGATCTGCTTGGGGAATGTGAGAAATATTCCACAGTAGATTGGGTTATTGAACAAATTCAAAATCAAATAGATGATGCAGGTACAAATTCAAACATAACAGAAGATGAAATCAACATGTCTAGAGGATGTGAAAAAAAGGTATTGTTGGAATTATAAAAAATGTTGTTTCCTTAAAATTTTGATAGTATAAACTATTTTAATATTCATCATTACATTTGTTTTCACTAAAATAAATGGTCTTGCAGAGGTGAGGAAATATCCAGCAATGTGAGCATATGGTCGACATTATCATGTAGAAAGTGTAGATGTAAAGAGACGATCCTTTGATTGTGGCATCATGGTTGAATTCAAGCAATCCATTCGATCAAGCTCAAAAGATAAGAATATAATTGAATGGAATCTACAATATGCTAGTAAAATACAAAAAAATTATTGAGTTGGATTACCACTCTTTTAAAACTTGTATTTTAAGTGTAGATGGTATGCAACATTTGAGAGGACACAAAGACATGATACCCATAGTGGATTTTTTTCTATAGGTTCCTCACGGTTCCTACTGAAGGATAAGTAGCCCTATGTTTTATTAATTCATTGTGAGAAGGTGTTTCTTTAACTCAAACAAGAAGCGATAGTGATCATTAATCTATTAATTCATAGTTAATTGCAAATATATACATGTGTTTATTAATAAATAAAATTGTTATCACACATGTCTAGTATATGTTTTTCATTTATGTGCAAGTATTTTTCTATGAAGATATTTTGGACCGAAAATGGATATTGGTCATACATTATGATCTAAGATTAAGGCATGTATTTGATGATGCATTAGTGGCTACTAAGAAAAACAATGATGACCAACAAAATAAGAGAGGGGGATTAGAGAACATCACATAAATTGGCATCCATCATGATGTTGAGTATGGTTATGTTTAGGCACAAGAAGACAATAATCCAGATTTAGATGATGTTATGGAACACAACAATATGGATGGTATAAATGATGGAAATCCAAATACATCTGGTATCAATATAGATGGTCTATAGTCAAATTTCATTAATGATGAAGATGATGCAAGTGAAGATGACGATGGTGATAATAGTAAATACTTACAAAACATATGAACATTGACAATGATACACTGGCTGACATTGTAGGAGACGATAATGTTAATGACCAAGGCTTCTAAATTTTCAAAATTATTTGCAATCCATGTTTAAAAATGATGATTCTTATGGCCTAAACTTTCAAAATCTTCAGTAATATTATTTGTGTCGATAAAAATTACCTATTGCAATATCCTTAAATTGTTCAATCTTTGGTGTCAATTGTTGCCAAAAAAAATTAGGAATACTTGGATGCTTCTTCCATTCATCTTATATCAACACATGTTGGAGAAGACACAAAAGTTAATAAAATATTAATGCACATGACTCAAATTATTTAAATAAGAAATTTTTTTAACTTTGTTAAATAAGCATTGCCATTACATACTAATGTAGCTGAAGCTGTTCTTCAATAAACTGAATACTGGAAATTACTCTGAAGTTCTACCCCCCTAAGAAAGGGTATCTGAGCCTTATTTATAGAAAGAAAAATACTAACAAATTGTAACTAACAACAAGTTCACTCCCAAGACAATAAGAGGATGCAATTTATTGCAGCATGAGAAAAGGAAGGGGAGTTATGCTCCGAATAAGAAATAATCAAATTGTTTCTGTTGGAGAGGAAAGCTAGCATAACTGACCCCCCTAGATTTACTTTACTCCAAGAATGAACACTAAAGTCTCATTATTGCACTTCATGAGTTGTAGTTAGTCAGTTTCTAACTCTTTCAAGGTTCATCTTGGTAGACTTTGTCTCCAACCGGATAGATGTTATGAACTTCCTCATTGCAAGAGTTTTCACAGATGCTATTTATTCCTGCAGTATGATATTAGTGTGTACAAAATGTAGGCATGTCCATTTCACTTCATAATAAACATTTATCTAACTACATGCAAGATTATTATGAATAATTCACATAGAAAAAGTCACATATCATCTTTCATCATTTAGCCAAAAAGGAAGTATATGTTCAAGTTCATAACCACTTAAAAAGTTCAGGAAGACAATAGAAAGTCAGGCATATCCATTTCACTTTGGAATAACCATTTATCTAACTACGTGCAAGACTAATATGAATAATTCACATAGAAAAAGTCACATATCATCTTTCATCATTTAACCAAAAATGAAGCATAATTTCATAGTCACTTAACAAGTTTAGGAAGAGAATAGAAAGTTACCATAGAAACATCATAAACAAGGTCTTTAAACCTTATAACAGTATCTAGAAACCCCTAACAAAACCTGTAAAAACATGAAAGACATACAAAGAAAAGAGTCATCAGACAATAGGAGTCGTTGATAACGTAAGTGAACGCCTCTGTACATTGCACATAAAACAAGACAAATGCTACCTCATGTCATCTATTGCATTTCTTTCAACAAGAAATCATTGCATTTTTTGACATGTTTAGCATGCTCTCGATCAGGAACTTCTGCATTTGACTTGTTGAGTATTCTAACTAAATAGTCCAAATCATAAAATATGTTCAACCCACCAAGAAAATTTGACTGTATATTTTCCATTTCATGTGTGGCTTTATTGAGTGCAGGTAAAAGAACGCAACTTTCACTACAACATTTGAGACCATTTTTTTACGGCTATGTGTCGCTTTTCCGACATTGTCCCGTCGGCCAAGCGACAGAGACCAGTGTTGCAGTTTTGGTGTCAGAAACAATGGTGACTGTACCATTTGTCATTATTGCAATGGTCCTAACCATCACAATACGATCTGGCTATGATGGTTATCATTCTGTCGTTACATATTTTAGCTGTCTCTATTACGACACGTAGGCATCACATTTTTTGTGTTACCCATCGTAGTTTGCACCGTCTAAAAACTTCAGCATGTCGTCATTATAGTTTGTGGGTGTCGCAATTACAATAGACGTGCGATGAATTTGCTATACATGCTACGTCAAGCAGTTGATAATTTATGATGGCTTGATGTCGCATGTATAAAAAATTCATCATGCGTCTATTGTAATTTAGGATGGTTAACACAAAAAAAGTGACTTCTAGGTGTCGTGATGTTTATCATGCTGTCGTTACATATTTTATTTGTCACTATTACGACACCTAGGCGTCACAGTTTTCATTGTCTAAAAACTTTAGCATGTCATCGTTACAGTTTGTTGGTGTCACAAATTTGACAGACGTGCGATGAATTTGCTATACATGCCACGTCTAGCCATCGGTAATTGTCGACGGTTCGACGTCGCATGTATTTTTTAAGTGTCACTTTAGAGTTTTTAAGAGTTTAGTGTTCTAGTGGATAAAGGTACAACCCAATGTCCTCCCAATTGTGATAGCATATCTATAAATGGCAGACATGAATATAATTTATCCTAGAATTCTCAGTGTATTAAATATTTTATGCTTTTTGAACAACTATATGCTACAAGGAGAAATCACATGCATCTTTAAAGTGTGTTTTTCTAACTGACAATGCTTCTCAGTCGTGTTTTCTTGTTTGTTTCTCATGGAATCACAAGAGACAGATGAGTTTGGATTTCTTTGTTTGATGAATGTATCCATTGGTAATTTTCTTTTCAGTAATTGTGGTTTTACTTATTTTGGAACCATGATTTGATGTGATTTTTTGGGATAATTTCATTAGCGGTTGGCCAAATAAATGTAAAACAATTGGTATTACCAAATTAGTTCATCCAAAAACTAGAAGACTGTGACTGTCTGATAAGTACAAGTAGGATTCGTGAAAAGACATCAAGTGCCTAAAATGAAATAATTAAATAAAAATTAGAAATAAACATATCATTCATGGTTAGTGATTCAAGGCTTCTTTTCCTCCCAATTTCCAACCCCTGAGACATATCCAGAAAAGAATACAACACCTTTTTAAAATAATACATAACAACACAAGGGTATTTGAAAAAGTAACCCAAAAAAGAGAGAAAATAATGAGATCAACATCCATACATTTTTGTACAAGAAATATAGAACAAATTTTCTTACATTTAGTGAATTGCCTTCCTCACTACCTTCACTGCCACTGTCCCCACTGAAATTGGCAATTCTATTTAGATCACTAACATATAAGTTATAAACATAAGAAGGTAAGAAAATGGGAGTTGCCTAGAACAGAAACTAATTTATCTAAGCAGCATCCAAGACCTTCCCACTGATTATTAAATTTTAATAAGTTTATCAAATTTAGCAGCCTTGAATATCTACCTTTGTGAGAAGGCACCATTCGTAGTAGCAAGTGCTACTTTTCCACCCTCTCCTTTACTTGTAACTATTTCAAGCTTTCCCAAACTTCCTTTTACCCTCTTCATTGAATTTCGTCATTTACCTCCCAAGGACTTTGGCTCTGCATATGTGTTTTGTACAACTGAATTCTGTCCACATAAATTAGATATCAAATTTCCATTCAAAACATTTCTTAAAAGATTAAAACATTAACAACTGAGTGCTAAAAATTCTTATTATCATTTTCCATATAATTATTGCCTACAATATTTCAGTAATTACCATTATAACATATGTAGGATTGCCATTTGATGGGATTCCATATTGAGTGAATGTGTGTGCACCCTAAAGTTGCAATCAAGACCACAATGTTAGAAAATTAGGATAGTAAAATAGGCCATATGTCCATAATAAAAATAGCCA
>MU227747.1:3802420-3816122 GCA_018584345.1 Thuja plicata
TGGGTAACCATAATTAATGCATGGTTTCAAGATTTAATTAGAGACTACTTTGGAGAAGTAAATGTAATGAAATGATGGAATGATCTGTTGGATCTGACCTAACCTAAGATCTATGATCTTGATTAAGAGGCAAAGATTTATCTGACCTAGACAAAGAGGTATATGTTAACCTCAAGGGGTTATTCATTAAGTGTGGAAGTGGATGTATGTATGCAAGAGGTTTGCATAGTTGATTTACTGATTGGCATGACCTAGCAGAGAAGGCTGAATACAGAAGTAGAGAGTTGCATGTGTGATTTCTTGACGGATTTCCAAGCAGATCAAAAGATTGAAATGATAATGCAGGCCATCTAGTAAGTTAGCATCAGAGCTATAATTAGATCTGAATTTGCAAATTAAGTTGTATGTATCAGATCACAACTACTAATTACTTTCTAACCATTGTATCAGTTAAAATCCTTTAACAAGGTTTACATAACAGTCATTTTTATAAATCCTCTAACAAGGTGATAGTTAGGTGGAATGTTCTAAGTCCTCTAACAAGGCCACTCCTGACAGGGTGATTAAATCCTTTAACCAGGTCACAGCTAATAGTGTGTTATTGTAACCTTTAACAGGGTTGGCTCCTCACAGAGCTCACTTTAGAAGAGTGAAACTTGGTAGCATGTTACTGGTGGTTTTTCCCATATTGGGTTTCCACGTTAAATACTTGTGTCAACTTGTGTGAATGCTTATGGTTTGTTTTACTGTTATGTTTCTACAAGATAATTACATTAGATAGTAAACTGCATGATTAAGTTGTTGACATATGCTATTGCTGCCGAGTAGATCTAAAATACAGAAATTTTTATTTGCTACATCTAGACCTGAGGATAACTGATTCACCCCTCCCCTCTTAGTTATTCTAAATTCATTCTAACAGTTGGCTACACAAATGGGGATGTATTTGTCTATACTTTTACTCAATCAATTCTTGGGCTAGCTTAAATTTGTGAGCTTCAACTCTTTCTTTAAGGAGACATTTTCTTGTTGTGCAAGAAATAACTATCTCTCTTCTTCTTCTCTCCTTTCCCTCTCCAACTTCAAATAAGTGTTTGCAAGACAGAGGTTTTCATCAACTTCTAATAGGAGACCCTCTCCCAGAGTGGTATGCACAAGACCCTCTAGTTCCTTTGTCTTGTCTTTCATTTTATTTATCAAATTATTTTTCTTTTCAATCTTTACTTTTGTGAAAATAGCAATATAAACATTCAAATTTCCCACCGACTCTAAAGAAACATCCCCTAGCTTGTACATCATAAACTGCCCAAGGATATATTGTGGATTCTCAATGCTAATTGGATTTTTACCAAGTGGATACAAGGACCATATGGTAAGGGTATTACCATTTTCTCTAAATTAACACCCATAAAACAACTTATCTATCCCTTGATCACTGATCATGCAATCCGCATTGTCATATCTCCTTAAGTTATCAAATGTAATGCAAGTGGAGATGTCTACACCTGGAAGCAATAAAAAATTGACTTCTCTTAACATTTTCCTTCCCTCTTCCACGGTGATTATTTGTATCTCTTCCCTGACATTTTTACAAAAGGCATCTATGGCCTCCTTTCTCTTCTCATCATCAGTAAGATCCAGTTGTTGTGCCAATTGCTTGCCTTTTATTTCGTAAAAAAACATTTTGAATTCTGCATAATTGACAAAGTCATCATCACTCATGAATTTATCAGTAGCTTTTTTCCTCACATCTTCAGTTAAGTACTCTATAATATCCAAAATTTCATCATTGTCACCAGTCATGGGATGGCAGGGCTCAAGTTGAGCATCTTGTAACACTTTTCCATCTTTCTACCACCCTACTATACTTCCAATATCTTGTGAAACAACCAAGGTGGATGATGGTGCAGGTGACTTCCTATCAAGAGGCATGGCAAGGACTGGACCTCCAATTCCTCTAGTTGAAGGCACTTGGTTAAGTACAACACAAACTTCACCCTTGTTTAGTAACTTCTTTGTAGATTGGATAAACAACTCCAATCTCTTTACCCTATTAAAATCATCAGGGAATGCCTCTAGATAATTGTGAAATTCCCTTTATCTCCTCTGCTCAACTTCATGCATCCTATTTTATAATGAAACCTTGTTGCAACCCTCCTCATAGGATGAGAAATTCCTCCAGAGTTCCTCCCTTTATAGGAAAGAGTGGTGATATGATCCTAAGATAGCTTCTATCTTTGTAGAGCCATAGTAACCCTCAGGATCAAATCGTATAGACTCTATCCCTTTAGGCATATTATATGTGTCAAAAAGTTTGATAGCCTCTTCATATCCCTCCAACTCATTAATCTAAAAATCTCCAATATCGAGACGTCAAGGGAGGATTGAAGCTTTGTTGTTTTTCCTAAAAATGTCAGTAGCCTAAAAAATTTGTTAAATGAGCTCTAAAATTGCTAATCTATTTGAACAGTGTGGGGTAGGACATGAACCTAACCCTCAAATCCATAAACCCTCATGTATGAATATCTCTTCATCAGGTACTAATCTACCCAATTATGATCAACTTTCTGTGCATCACCCTTTTCTTTTTCCCTTAAAAGCTTCATTATTTAAGGGGACATCCTGGAGGAGCTTTGGGGACTATGATATCATATAGTATCTGAACAAAGTACTCTTCAAAGTATATGTATTGATCATTTTTGTACTCATGGTCCCAGACATTGGTCCATAATTGAACATGCTTAGGGTTCCCAAAGTAATCTACAGGGTTGATATGGAGTTCGTTGTTCCATACTTCAAATAGGTTTCCTTCATAGAGAAGCACATGAAATAAAAAGGAATACCATTTAAATTTAACCACTAACTCATTATGTTTAATTGCACATAATGATCGATGCAATGGTTCAGCCACATACTGTGGGTAATCAAATGACCTATTGTTATGTATATTTTTGATATCACAGGTGGAAACAATCAGTTTCAATGGCATTTCATCATCTCCCCTGTATCCAAACAACTGACATAGATCATAATAGGTCATCTTGTAGTATCTTTCAAACAATTGTGCACAGTAGGGTGGAGCCTTAGAACTTGTGAACTTGTTCAACTCACGTTTAACCTTAGGTCTATGAATTGGCAACCATAACCTCCTATACATTCCTTCATATTTTTTATATTATTTCTTGACGAATTAATGTCTTATACTTATACTCTTATGTTAATCTTATAACTGTTCTTATAGGAGTGTCCATCTTTGATACACTGAAACACTTCTTTCACCCTTCGTCGATGCCTATGCGCATAAATTGCTTCCTTAAAATGATGATAAATGAACTTGTGTGGGACACTTCAATTTTTTTGGCACACTCCAACAATTAATACGATGTATATACTTATAAATTTTTTGAAATAAAATGGTGATAAATGGGCTTGTTTGGGAGACTTAAATTTTTTTTGGCACACTCCAACCATTAATGCGATGTCTAGACTTATAAATTTTTTGTAATAAGATGGTGACAAATGGGCTTGTGTGGGAGACTTATAAATTTTTTGACACACTCCGACCATTAATGTGATGTCTAGACTTCAATTTTTTTTAAAATAAATTGACGATAAATGAGCTTGTGTGGGAGACTTATAAATTTTTTGGCACACTCCAACCATTAATGTGATGTCTTGTCATCATTACTGACTGTCCTTCTAGCAGGTTTTGGTTCTTGCACCACATCATTCAAACATCCACCACCTTAATAAATGATGTTTTTCAAAACATTAAAAATATAACTCTTCACGTGGTTATATATCATTTGAAAATCCTTAAATTAAAATTTCATAATTTATTCTATTAAATCTAAAATCATTTTACTTTGTGTTGTTCATTTCATGGCAAATTATTTGCATTCTGAGTAACAAACTGGAAGCTATGGTGAGAAATTTTTCTATGACTATTTCATCTTTGTTCTTTGACTGTTCCTAGAGCCATTGGAACTATGTCCTGTGACTATTCCTGCTGCTATTATAACTATGTTCTTTGACTATTTCTGCAGCTATTGGAAATATGTTCTGTGGCTATTCTTGCGGCCATTGGAACTCTTTTCTTTGACCGTTCCTATGGCCAAGGAAGAATATAGTAACTTCCTATTTATTTTCTAAGAACTACATTTTTATTATCTGCTTCACATATGTTTAGTTGTTGATTCATGTTTAGTACTCAAGCTATTTCTTTTCAAGAATTTTCCTTCAGTACTATTTTCTTGAAGAAAACTAGTAAACACATTATACATTCATGAAAATATAATAAAGATAAATTTGGCTATTTTGAACAAACAAAATTATGTAAGAGAAAGAAAATGGAGTAGGAGACAGTCTTCAAATGATATTTTAAATTAATTTATTCAGAATTATTCTTACATTTCATTTAATAATAGAATTTTTCATTCTTATTTCTGCAAAAAGACCTATTACATAAACTATTGTACTTGTCCCTATATAACTAATTTTCAAAACCTATAAGATAGGCCTTGATATTCCTTTTATAGACACAAGGAATGCAACAAGCTATAGGCCATAGTATCACTTTTATATTTTGTTACCAACTGTCACTAGCCAATGATAGAAGATATTCTCCAAATGAAGGTTGTTACCTGTGTTTGTGTCCTAGAGTGAATCCATAGGAGGCCATAGAGTGCTTATTATCATGAGGCCTATGATCCAACCAAGCTTCTGAGCCATGTCATTATCGCACATGGGTGGTTTTTGAGGCATAAAATGCCAGGAGTCAAAATTATCACCATCTTCCCTCGTGGTAGATGACTTTGAAAATATAGAACAAGGAAAAACAAATGACTCAAAACTATCATCTTTTGTGTCTACCTAGAGAGATCAGAGGCATTTGCAAGCTATGGAAAAAAAATTCATAAAACTCTAGAGATTTTAGTATCTCTTCGGTTACCGAAGGCAATTTCAGTTTCTCTTGATTACAAAATGTACTATCAACTGGTTAACCACCACGATCCTTGTATATCTCCTGCAACATAGTTTTGTCTAACCCCTTCTTATTATAGTAAAATCCCTCTATAGCCTCAACAAGCCCCATTCTTAGCACTAAAACAAAGAAACACTCCCAATCGTGTAAAACCTAAATTTAGAAAACCCACATAACTCATTCTACATTTTTCCTTCTTGTATTTAAGCTATGACTCACACTTTCAAATTGCAAAAAAATAAGCAACAATTATCCCAAGATTTGCACCTATCCCAACAGCTGCAAGACCTATCATTGTGGCCTTTTCCCTTGGTTATAGAATATTAAATGTCACACTCCAATGGTTGAGATGTAAGGGAATGATTTCTAGATTTAAAAAAATGCAACATTCCATCTGTCATGATGTCACTTCTTAGATTCTTCCTACGACCACTTCTTTCTTCAATATATTGTCAAATAGTTTTCAGTAACCCACATAAAATGTCAAGAGGTTGTGGCTTACCGAACCTGAGTTATCAATTCATTTCATCGCAAGCTTGCAACCGTAATCCTTAACTGCAATTTAGGCCTGTGAGGACACGACAACTTAACCCATTTATAAATGCTCATGCATAATTCATTAGTTAAGAGGTTGTGGGTCCCACACGGTGGAGTGGTGTAATGTTTCTCTTGTCTCCCCACATTACCAACTTGTTTTATTCATTGATTAATTAATATGGTTTATCAATTCATTTCATCACAAGCTCGTAACCATTTTCCTTAACTTTAATTTAGGTTTGTGAGGATGATACAACTTAATCTATTTATAAATGCATGTGCATAATTCATTGGTTAATAGGTTGTGGGTCCCACATGGTAGTGTGGTGTAATGTTTCTCTTGTCTCCCCACATTACCAAGCTATGCTATTTGTTGATTAATTAATATGGGTTATCAATTCATTTCATCGCAAGCTTGCAACCAATTTTCTTAACTGCAATTTAGGGGTGCGAGGATGCAAAAACTTAACCCATTTATAAATGCACACACATAATTTGTTGGTTAAGAGGTTGTGGTTCCACATGATGGCGCAATGTAAGGTTTCTCTTGTCTCCCCATGTCACCGAGCTACGTTAGTCATTGATTAATTAATATCCAACCAAAAAGATAACATCCAACCAAAACACTAGAGAAAACCCCAGCGCGCATAATTTTGGATTCTTCCTTCAGAGTATCCTCCATCTTATTCTGGAATTCTTCCATCCTCCCGATGATGGTCTTCAGCTCATCCACACTTTTCTTAGCAGTGGGGACTTTTTCTTATTGCTAGCCCTTGTTCTTGTACCTAGCCCTCTACTATCCTCCAGAGCATCATCCCTATGTTTAGCACCCTCATCCATACCATTCTCCAACATATTCACCAAAGTTTTAAGGTTGGAATTGGAAACCTTCATGTTGTCTTTGTTGTGCTGAAGGATATCAAAAAGGGTGCTCTCCATCTTATCCATCTCATGATTCATGACGTTCAAGGTATTATCCATACTCTGTGAAGACATCTTATCATCCTCATTGCTTCCTTTTTCCATCTTCTCCTAGAGTTTAATGTGTGTAGCCTCCAATTTTATACACTTAAGGTTCAACATTTTTATCTCTTGAAAGCACGACTTATTGAACCTAAAGGAATACAGGGCCTCCACCTTGGTAGTTTGGAGAGCCCTGATAGTGATTTCTTCCTTGTCATTAAAATCATCAAATACGAGTCTGATACAAGAATCTCTTACCCGTTTATCGCTTATATCTGCAGTCTCCTCCTTAATGTTCTCCTAATTATTCTAAGAAATAAGGACATCATGCCTAATACCCACAATGAATTCATCTAGGATAGGTACCTCCTCAATTTTTTCACACCCCTCTCTATCTGAGGTCTCCAACTCAGCATAATGCATAGCTTTTTCAACAAAGTCATCTAAATTTTGAGAGTTTTGGACCATATTATCTTCAAGAAATAGGTTATCCCTAGAAATACCTTCCATGTTGTTAGTAATTTCTCCCATGTCCTTATTCACCTTACAATATTTCTCATTTCTCGGCTTCATTGTATCCTCATTAATGTTTTGGGTAGTCTCTTTAGTAAGAGTAATATTTTTCATTAGTAGGCTCCTCTCTATTCTCCGAGTTCTCCTTATTTTTCTCTTCAGCCTCACCCATATCCTGTATCTCAAAATCATTCTCAGAATCTTCGGTATCCTCATCCTCCCTATTAGGGATAGGCATATTCTAGACCTCAAAATATTTGTCCTTTATGGAGCCCTCTGTATAGTTCTCTTCATCAATACTACACTCAGTGGCTTCCCTCTTCTTGATTTTAGTGCTATGTTTCTTTGAGCTACTCTAAAGGGTTTCTCTAGCCTTCCTTTTCCCTTTCCCATGAATATGGGTTTTGATTAGGGGCTCCGAGATAATATCCCTAATATGCTCATAGATGAGCAGAATCAAGCCTTCATGCAGGATGGGCTTCTTGGTTTTGTTTTTATGCTCATTGAGGCTTTTAATCAAAGATTTGTGCAAATAGAAAAGGATATTAACCACATCCTTGTGCTTGAAATAGTTAAGCAACATGAAGTGGTGAGAATGTGCCCATGTAAGATGATCATCCAGGATTATGTACTCCATAATGACCAACAACACATTCTGCCAAATTTCTTTGATTTTGGAGACATCAATAAAGCCATTGGCTTTGGCTTCACTAAAAATCCTCCTTCTCCTTCTTAGATTTAGGTAACTTCTACACTGCCATATCAGAAATATTTCTATTCCTATAGAATCTCAGACCCTGGTTAGGGATGCTAGAAACTTGAGCAATTAGCTCAATATAAAGGGCAATAGTTTTCCCATCCATGGTGATGGAATCCTTGCGCCAACCCTTAAAAAATATTTGGGTCATAGACTTGTCAAAACCATGAAGTTTTTCCAAGTAAGGAATAACTCCACCCTTCTTCAGTTTGCACCAAACAATGGCCATGTCCACCTCTTTGAGCTTACTGTAGTTCACGGGTTCTTACCTCTCTAGGTATCCTCCCATGTTGCTGGAATTCAAACATAGATCACCTTTCCCTTTCTTATACTTACACTTTCTATGGTTATCATTCACAACCAGAAGGAAATATATGAAAATAATGACCCAAAAAGTATGGGAAGTAAAAATATCATCAATTTTGCATCCTTCTCTCCACACTTTCCAATAATTCTCGATAGAATCCATAGTAATCAAGCACATAACTTTCCATAAATTAAAGTGTGCCCTCTTTATTGTTGATCCTTTCATAATTAACTTTTGATTTGATGTCATCATTCAAATTTGCAAGAATCTCTAAGGTTGTGACATTAACAAATTTCACCCCATAATTTGCCAGGCTGTTGGTGGCACCATTGTTCTCCCTATACACATGGGAAATGTGGATTTGATCAAGGGTATTGATAAACCCCCTATATTTTTTAATGACATTTCCAATAGTCCACGAAGAGCTAGATTAACCTTTGAGACATTTTACTATGTTCATGGATTCTCCTTCTAATCATATGTTTTGATTATTTAATTTTTTTATCTAATTCAAGACCATAGAAGGCTCCAAGAGTCTCAACAACATGGTTGGTTTGGATGCCAAGTGGAACCACAATGGCAGAAATGAAATTACCTTTGCTACCTCTAATGATGCCACCACACCCAACAAGGTTGAGGTTGCCTTTTGCAGCTCCATAAAAATTAATTTTAATCCATCCCTCAGGAGGAGTCATCCAAACACTGTTATCCCTTTTTCTATTCTTCACCTTAGTCTCATTTAGGTTCTAGAAATTAGCCCTTTATTGGTAAATGGTACTTTTCTGCATGTGTCCTATATTTAGGTTTTCATAAATTCCCTATATGACTCTTTCAAACACCAAAAGAGGATTGGTATGTTTATCTGTAAAGATTTTGTTGTTTCTTTCTTTCCATAGGTTCTAGGAAACAGGAGGGGCAACCAGGTTCCAAGCTTCAATCACAACATTATTAGGGCTAGGAAACAGTCATTGCTGAAAAAAATCTTGGATAGATAAAGGAAAAACCTATCAAATATTCCACTTCTGCTATAATAAAGACCATGCCTGCTAGGAAAAAGGGCAATGCAGGAGGAGGTGACTATCATTTTCTTTAGCAACACAACACAAACAACACCTATTAGGCATAGAGAAACCATGATTCATACGATTATCCACGGTTAGAGATTTATTTTGAATAAATATCCAATAGAAGATCCCAATCTTGGGAGTGAGGGATTTATTCCAGGCATTCACCCAGAAATGTTTAATGGTAGGTTTTTTAAATTGTAGTAAGATGGTAGAAGCCACTGAAAAGCATCCATTGGATGTGGGACTCCAAATCAAAACATCCTCTCTGTCATCAAAAATACATTGAGTTAGAATAGCTTTTCATATCCCAACCAAAGATATACTAATCCCAGCAAGGTCAACCCAACCATTACCATTCTAGTAATTTTCAACTTTACAACCATAACTATCTTTACACCAGTTCATAATATTTAAAAAATCAAGATTAATGCCCAGGGGAACATCCATAAGCCAGGAATCATCATAGAAAATAATTTTTCTACCATTTCCCAACTTCCATCTTTTCCCCTTACTGGCAATATTTCTAGCATTGTTTAAACTTGTCCAAAATTTAGAGTCATCCACCTTCTCTAAACTTGACAAAAAATCTTCAAGAGAAGGGAAATAAAAAAGGTATTTGTGTTTGCATATAGTATTTCATTCCTTTTCTGCCCCATAAATCCTCCAAACCTATTTAGCCAGCAAATCCTTATTGATAACCTTTATAGGCCTTAAAACCAGACCCCCAAGTTTTTGGGTTTGCAAACCTTATTCCAAGCGATCAGCGAGATATGGTTCCTTTCTTTAGCTAGAGACCAGATAAATATTTTTTGAATACTTTCCATCTTTTCATAAAACTTCAGGGGGATCTTGAAAAGACTAAGAGCATAAATGACGAAGGTCTAAAAATAAAACTTAATTAGGGTCACCTTTCCAGCTTGAGATAAGATAATACCTTTCCACCCAGCAATTCTTTTGTTAAACTTATCAATCACAAAGTTTCAAAATGAATCAGTGACATTCAGACCAAGAGGTAGGCCAAGATAGGAGGGAAAGTACCCAATTTTACACTCCAAGATATTGGTGATTCTTTTATGTCTGGCCTTAGGGCTATTAATGAAGAACAAGGAACTTTTATTCTAATTGATCAAATAGCCTATAGCCCTGGTGTAGATGTTAAGGTCACTTTTCATTGCTCTGGCTTCTTGGACAGTTGATGTTCCCATAGTAATGGTATCATCCACAAAATGGGCGTGTGAACAAATAAAGTTGTTGGAAGAAGGGTGCAACCCCTTGATAGCTCCCTTGGAAACCATCAACTTTATGTATCTCCCCAGGAAATCATCCATAATGGTGAAAAGAATAGGAGAGATTGGATCTCCCTGCCTAAACCCTCTAGAATTTTTGAAGAAATCAGGCACAGTCCCATTAATAATCACCACAAAAGAAGCAATAGACACTAGCTAGGAAATGATCTGGATTATATGATCACTAAAGCCAAATTTTCTTAACATCATACTCAAAAAGTTCCAATCCACTCGGTCATAAGCTTTAGAAAGATCCAGCTTGAGGAGAAACCCCTGGTTACCAATAGCAGCCTGCGAGTGGATGCTTTCAGTACCATGATAACAGAATCTAGAATTTTCCTACCAGGGATAAAACCATTCTGTTGAGGGGTAATCAACGAAGGGAGAATAGACAATAATCTAGAAGTCAAAACCTTTGATATGATTTTGTAGACTGAGTTGCACAAGATGATAGGTCTGAATTGATCAAAGGAATTTTCTCTAGCAACCTTGGGAATGAGCACAAGAAAGGTTCCATTGATTTCCTTGAGAAAATTTCTACTCCCAAAAATTCCTTCACCGCATTAGAAATATCCTTCTCCATAATATGCCAGTATTTTTGTAAGAAAAACATTGGAAATCCATCCAGGCTAGGGGCTTTATCCCCATCAAATGAAAAGACAACCTCCTTTATCTCTTTCCCTGAGGGGATAGCACTCATAATTTTTTTATGATGTTTAGTAACTATATTTGGGATGACCTCTAAAATAAGGTTTTGATTAATCTTATCTAGATTATTATCCATAGAAAGAAGAGAAGAGAAATACCCAGCAACTTCCTTTTTAATGTCATCTTCCTTGCTGACCTTTTTGTTTCCTTTAGTAATTTTAGAAATTTTGTTAGCTACTCTATGTTTGAGAGTAGTTAAATGATTAACTTAGTATTTTTGTCCCCTTCTTTGAGCCATAGAGCTTGGGATCTTTTGCGCTAGTAAGTTTCTTCTTTTGAAATAATATCATGCTAGCTAACTAAAGATTTCTTCTCTTCCTCTATGAGGACCTCTGAGAGACCCATTTTCTAAAAGGAATCCTAAATGGTCTTTAACTCTTGTTTGCACCATTCTTCTGCTGAAATATATCACCAAAAACCTCTTTATTCCAGGCTTTTATATTGACTTTGATATTTCTAAGTTTTTTTGTAATTTTTAACTTTTTTGGCACTTCAAATCTAATTTTCCACTATTTATGTATTCTTAATTCTAGATAAAAATGGCCCGCCCACATTTTTTCAAACCGAAAAGGATATTTTTTGTGCCCTAAAGAAGGATCAACTTCCAAGGTAATTAGATAATGATCTGAACCGATTCTAATAAAAGAAGATAGAGAAAAACAATACTTGGTAAACCAGCCATGGGAAATAAGTGCTCTATCCAATCCGCTCTGGATATTATCTTTGCCAAAATGCCTGTTTGACCAACTATAATTTATTCCTTGGAGATCCAAGTCCAAAAGACCCTGGTTATTTATAAAGTCCAAGAGGTCATTTCTTCCCTCTGATTGAGACTGATTACCACCATACTTCTCCATATGATTCAAAGAGTGTTGCAGTCACCCATCACCAGCCAACACTCATCCTTAAAGCTTTGCCTTCTATCATCAATTTTTTTTCCAGAACTTGGCTCTGTTCACTGTAGAGTTGGGGGCATAAATATTTGTAATGATCCAAGTGAAATTGTCTCTTATATTATGCATTATGATAGAAATCATATTAAAATATTCAAAGATAACCTCTCCACGAATAGTTTTCTGGTTCCAAAAAAAGCAATCCCCCTCGAGGTACCAATTGAGCTACAACTACTAACGCAACAATTATGGAAAATTTTGATTTTATCCACTTTGTCCTTACTCATTTTAGTTTCTTGAACAAGAAAGATACCAGGTTTATGATCTCTTTCTATATTCCTTAGGATACCTTGTTTATGGGGAACATTCAACCCCCTAATGTTCCAAGAAATTATCTTCATAATATTTTTGGGGACAAGGCCTCTTGAATAGTTCTTTGTTTACCATCCGCAACATACTTCCAACTATCTTGCTCACATCTAGTTTTTTCCTATTTTCTTCCTACACCAGCCTTCGATTTTCCAACATCCACTTTCTTACTTCTGGTCTTAATCCCATCCTGTTGGAGATTTGATTCTGAACAGTTGATTGATTCTATGTTTGTCATTGATGACAACATATAATACACAGCAGTACTTCTATATGTACTTATCCATATGATGACATGAAGACTTGCGTGGATAGATACATGTTGTTGACATGTTTATTATGCCATGTTCATACACGCAAACCTAGATATGAAGTTTCAGTAAAGATATGTAATTCTGTTATTGACGGTTACAGTTCTAGAGGAATAATGGTTTAAGGCCGACATATGTAACGTGTCTAATGAGTTGTGCCTATATTTAGGATATGTGTGTGTATATTCATGATGAGTTATTAGTTGTTGATATTAATCTAAAGGCACCAAATGTATTTCAAGAATATTACAAAGTTATGGTTAAATTGATGAAGTCGACTTGGTGAAGCAATGCGTCTACTTAGTTTATACTTGCGCGGTTGTAATTATGCTTGCGTGCTTAGTAGAGCCAACAAGGATATTAAGAAGAGTTTTCCTACAAGTCCCATAATCTCATACTTGGTGTATGTACTTATAGAAGGTCATTTGTGATAAGAAGAGTTGCGAAAGCCAGAGATTAGAAAAGCAGAGCAGAGTGTTAAAGAAGCAGAGCTATATTTATCATATGTTGATAATATAGATATTAAATTAGAAGCTTTTAGAACACAAAGAAGATTATTGTAGTGCTTTACAAGAGGTTAAAGCATTGGTGCATAAAAGGAATTGATCAGACAAGCAGTGTCACAAACAGCAGTTCACCTTGTTGATACAGTGTGTATCAAATAACTAGAAGGTTGTAGCCTTCACCACTTGGATAGTGAGTCCACCACCCCTAATAGGGTTATTGTAAAAGACTCCTAACAGTGTCTGACCCTTAACCAGGTCACTATACTACTGCATTGTAATGTACAACTCCTAACAGGGTTGGAAGATCTTTTAACAGGGATCACTATAAACAATATAGTTCTTTGTGGGTAGTAATTCCCACCGGGGTTTTTACAATTTGGTTTCCCCATAACCAAATTGATGTGTTGTGTAATGTGTTATCTGTATGTGCATTTACTTTGTATCAATCTGGATTAATAAGTTTAAGATAAATATTTAAAGTTGTTGATAACTGATTCACCC
>MU227747.1:3820608-3875840 GCA_018584345.1 Thuja plicata
GATTGTTGGAGATTTGATTATGAATAGTTGATTGATTGTATGTTTGTCATTGATGACAACATATAATACACAGCAGTACTTCTGTATGTACTTATCCATATGATGACATGAAGACTTGCGTGGATAGGTATATGTTGTTGACATGTTTATTATGCCATGTTCATACATGAAGACCCAGATAATAAGTTTTAGTAAAGATATGTAATTTTGTTATTGACGGTTACAGTTCTAGAGGAATAATGGTTTAAGGCTGACGTATGTAACGTGTCTAATGAGTTGCGCCTATCTTTAGGATATGTGTATGTATATTCATCATGATTTATGAGTTGTTGATATTAATCTAAAGGCACCAAATGTATTTCAAGAATATTACAAAGTTATGGTTAAATTGATGAAGCCGACTTAGTGAAGCGACACGTCTACTTAGTTTATACTTGTGCGGTTGTAATTATGCTTGTGCGCTTAGTAGAGCCGACAAGGATATTAAGAAGAGTTTTCCTATAGGTCCCATAATCTCACACTTGGTGTATGTACTTATAGAAGGTCATTTGTGATAAGAAGAGTTGCGAAAGCCAGAGATTAGAAAAGCATAACAGAGTGTTAAAGCAGCAGAGCTATATTTATCATATGTTGATAATATAGATATTAAAGTAGAAGCTTTCAGAACACAGAGAAGATTATTGTAGTGCTTTACAAGAGGTTAAAGCATCAGTGCATAAAAGGAACTGATCAGACAAGCAGTGTCACAAACAACAGTTCACCTTGTTGATACAGTGTGTATCAAATAACCAAAAGGTTGTAGCCTTCACCACTTGGACAGTGAGTCCACCACCCCTAACAGGGTTATTGTAAAAGACTCCTAACAGGGTCCGACCCTTAACCAAGTCACTATACTACTGCATTGTAATGTACAACTCCTAACAGGGTTGGAAGATCTTTTAATAGGGATCACTATAAACAGTATAGTTCTTTTTGGGTACTAATTACCACCAGGGTTTTTACCATTTGGTTTCCCCGTAACCAAATTGATGTGTTGTGTAATGTGTTATTTGTATGTGTATTTACTTTGTATCAATCTGGATTAATAAGTTTAAGATAAAGATTTAAAGTTACTGATAATTGATTCACCCCCCCCCTCTCAGTTATCCCTGAAGTATTCTTACACATCCTAGATGAAAGGGGAAGCCTGGTTATTCCCCTTAATGTTCTTTTTAGCACTCTCGATTAGGATTTTCTCTTTTTCTGGTTCATTGATCTTGTTACTATCTAAGAATGGATTTCCCCCATGTGAAAGCATAGGGAGGAAGTAGTGCCTTCATTCTCTTTATCTTCCTTAGAGAGTTCTACTGATTGAATTATGCCTATGATGTTGCATCCCTGGGCATCTTGAAATTCCCAGTTATTAGGCAGGGCTAGAATCTTTGTTTGTATAGACAAATCCTGATTTTGTTCCATGTGACTATCTTCCTTGACATCATTGTTTTGAACCCTCTATTCATTCTCTTTGTTGTCATGTTGGTCTCCTTGCTGGGTTCCTTCCTTCATCTCAAAATTGTCCGGCATCAAGGGCAGGAATTGGTTTCCTTCTAGAATATGATCAAACTCCTCCTCATTCCTCCTGACTGGGGTAGGAGATAGGTCTTCAATCTCAGCATCATCTTGATCCACCTCCCCACAATTCTAGTTATTCACCTTAACTGTGTTACAGAAGTCCTCCTCATTGCCTTCCTTTTTTTTTGGTATTTTTTCTTTCTCTTCTTCTCTTTCCTTTTCCTCATCAACAAGTTTAACAAACTCTTCCATCATGACATTATTAACTGGGATTTTTGGTCTCCATACTAAGGTATTATTTATAGTTCCAGTCTTCTTATTCTCCATCATTCCCTCCTACATTTTTTTGGTTTTTCTTGGACAATTCTTAGCCCAATGGCCAGTTTTTTTACAGTTGAAGAAAGCAAAAGGTAGAGATTCAAATTCAATCGGTTGCTTCCATTCTCCCATTTTAGAAACTAAGTCAATAGATAAAGGTAGGTCAATCGACTTACAAATGTTGATACATATTCTCCCATTCACTAGTCTAGACTTGGAAGACGTGGTCGGATCCAGGGATAGGAGTTCTCCAAAAATTTTGGCTATTCCTTTGAACACACATTCATTCCAGTACTCCAAAGGGAGGCTTGGTAGTCCCACCCAAACTGGGGAAGAGTCCAAAAAAGTTTTGTTCAAGTTCATATTAGGTTCTCATTTTCTCACAACAAGGGATGACTTGCCCATAACCCATGGTCCTCCACACAAGGCCTTTTTCATGTCCTCTTGGTGTAAACTAAAAGGAGAAAAACCCCTTTGGCATTGCAGCAATATCGACCTACCCCTTTAGATACCATCTTATTTGAATGAAGCTTCACACATTATCTATGTTCAGACACACTCCAACAAATTTACTAACCAACATAAGGTTCATCAAGGCCAGAGAATGATCTATCACCTGATTAGGGATAAAGATGGAAAATTCTCCCTTGGATGGGTTAGAAATATTTCTCTCTTTTGGGAGGAAATGTTTTACCGAAGGTTTTCTCCCCAAAAGTGCAACCTAGGGATGGTCAGACATTTTTGACTCCCTATGTTTTTGCACTTCAACAAGATTCTGAGTTCCTCCCCCAAGGTCTGGGTAAGCACTATCTCCTTGTGGGTCCCCTTCTCTTGAATTCCCACTATCCACCAAATGCTTTGTTGACCTGCCATTGTCTTGATCTCCCAACTCCAGTGATTCACCAACACCCTGTAGCAAGGCACCAACATCCCCGCTTGCACTGCTACCATTGCCCCCACCCACGCTCTCATTAAATTTTTCTCTTTCTCTTTCTCCCGTGCCCTCTCCAACCATGTTCATTTATTTTGCACATGCTTTAAGTTGTGCTTAAAGTGTTTATCGCACCCTCATGGAGGTTAAGATAGATGATAGCTAGCAGTTGTGAGGCTGTGTGGTGGTCTTTGGGTGGTGATAAAAGTATTGTCACATCCTCACATGCCTAAATTGAAGTTAAGGAAAATAGTTGCAAGTTTGCGATGAAATGAATTGATAACCCATATTAATTAATCAACAAATAATGCAGATCACATTACCGAGTTGCATTATCTGTTGATTAATTAATATGGTTTATCAATTCATTTCATCGCAAGATTGCAACCATTTTCCTTAACTTCAATTTAGGCCCATGAGGACGCGACAATACTTTTATCACCGCCCACAAACTGCCACACAGCCTTACAATCACTAGCTATCATCTGTCTTAAACTCCATGAGGGTGTGATAAACACTTTAAGCTTAACTTAAAGCACATGCAAAATAAAAAATAAAGTGTTAGGCTAGGACATAAGAGAAAGAAATTAGTTTTAATGTCCAGGAGGCTAAAGATAGCCTATGGGACATCTATGCAACACCCAAAATGTACCTTTTTATTATATTTATTAATTAATTAAAAATTAAAATTAATTAATTTAAAATGGAAAAATAATGATTATAACATTTTTAATTAATTAATAATTATAGTTTAAGACACAATTTAATTACAGTAAATAGGGGTTTTGGGTGCTTCATAGACATTGCCATTGTCTATGCAACACCGAAAACCCTAATTTTTGTTAAATATTAATTAATTAAAAAATATCATAATCATTGTATTTCAATTTTTAATTATTTAATTTTAATTTTTAATTAATTAATAATTACAATAAATAGGGGTTTTGGGTGCTGCATAGACGTTGCCATCAAATATGATGGGCTAACAAATGCATACTTTAACATAGTGCCTAATTCGGTGCCTACTCATCCAAGTGGCATTCATTTGGGTGCCAACACACACACACCACTATTGGCACAAATACAGGCGTTGCATTGTGCCCACCCTCGCGCCAGTATCTCCAGCTTGGCACAAAGAACACCATGACTCATGTCGACTCGATGAATAGTGTCGTATTTCAAAAAAAATGGGGGAGAAATACATTAAAAGAGTGTGTGGAAGAAAAACACAAAGCCAAAAAGGGAGCTAATGATAGGGAGTTGTTATAGTGTCTAGATTTAATCCAATTGTTTCGTAAATGCACCTTTAATTACATTTTTAGGGAAGGTAACTCAAGGGATGATAAATTGCCCAATGAAGGGGACAATGATATCTCTTCAATTAACATGAATACCTCTCAGATCAATTTATCCTACTAACATGTTAAATAGGGATCTTGTCTCTCCACCTAATTAGTAACTCGACATTGATTTTAAGATTTGGGGAATTGAATAACAAAAGTCAATATTTAATATAATGTGAGCCCAAAGACTCTTTGGGTGCACATTTAAAATTTATTCACTCCTTTTAGGTAAGATTATATTTACCTCTTAATCATATAGGCACGATTAATATCATATTATATATGTCCTTGCAAGATATGAAATATCTTGTAAGCACACATGCTTTAAGTACCTTTCACTGAAGATGATAATCTGTGCAAAGTATGAGACCTTTTAATCCCATTACAGATGTAACCACAAGTGGTAGTGGAAGGAATATTATGAATTGATTGTGTGTACACATCGATTTTCCTTACTAATAGATAGATTCAAGGGATCCTATTAAAAATTAAATTATAACCACAATTAAGATACTCCTTTATGAACTTCTTGATCTAGCCAATATGTGGGCAATGGTAGTTTTTATAGGACATATAATGATTCAAGCAACTGCCTTTGTACCTACTCTTTCCATGTCACACTTAATTTACATCTTCTTTAGTTAGGCTAGGCAAGGTTAGTCGAAGTTCCTATCTATGTTGGTTGAAATATTCTTATTTAATGATTAATAATCTTTATACGATACTTTAGAAAGTATCATTTTGAGGTATGCCAAGAGGATTAATAGGCAAGAAGCAATTTGGAAATAATAAGAAGGATTATTAATCTCTGTCATAACCTCTGAACATGTTAAGTAATGTATTAATAATTGGGAGCACCATTGGATTTGTATAACTATAATATCTAAAAACCCTACTCCCTCACACATGCGAAGGCATATGGAAGGGAACCCACTATCTCAAAATCATTAATTGTTATGGGAACTCAAATACCCAAAATTTTGGTAAGCCTTATTAAAGCAACACAGGTGCCTTAGTGATGACATTAAGTTTTTCCATTAGTATACTTAGAGTGAAAAACATGATAAAGGTCATCAATATAGGCATAACCGACAGACAACAAGCATACCCGACAACAAAGCATAAAGGACATCACCAACAGTACAGTTTTGTGAACATCGCCGACAGAGAAGAAAAGGCCCGACGAACAGTTCAAGTAAGGGACACCAATAGAGCAGAAAACAAACAGAGCAAAGAATGAAAGAAAACCAACAGACTGACAGAGCAGCCCGACCATCAGAACTGACAGTCAATTACAGAACCTGCAAAAAGTGGATCTGACTTTACATGTCAGATAAAACATTGTAATTCTATTTATAGAGTTTTTATTTGTTTTAAAAATTTACTTGAAGGTCAAGCAAGCATATTGTAAATGTTTTAAAGCATCCTAACGGATCTAAAACATAACTAACTAAAGATCAAGGTCAAGTTGGATCTAGAGTTAATCTGAAAAGAGTGAACCAAAAATAGACCAAGAAACCAGTATAAATAGATGTTCAATCATTTGTAATAGAAGAGACTTGTAATGAGTGGATAAATGATTGTAGCCATGGAGAGCATCTACACAGAAGATAATTCATTCAAATTTCATAAACAAATTACATCAATTATCAAGAACACAGACAAGGCTACCGACGAGCAGAGACAAGGTATTATTCAAATCACTCAAGGTGATTACATATACATTGTAAGCTTTACAGGATTTGTTATCAACAATTAGAGATTGCATATACTATTAGATCAACATTTATATTGTAGTTTCATTCTAACAAGTGCATCACAATAGAAATCCTTTTGTAGAAGGTGGACTTGACAGTTCTTTGATAAATCTCTTAACAGGGTGCACACCTAACGGTGTTGCTAAAGCTTCAAATGAAGTAGATCCTAACAGGTCTCCACTATAATACTCCTAACAGGGTAGATAATCAGAAGTGATCAAATTTTAAGCCTTAACCGGCTCCCTTCTTATCTGCAGATAGTGAAGTTTTGTGGGTAGACATCCCCACCGCAGTTTTTACTTCCTAACATGAGTTTTCTGCAATATCATATCTTGTGTAATGTGTTATTTACTTTCATGTATGTTTCTTGAATGTTTACACATGCAAAGAACTTATATTATGATTTCACATACATAAAGAAAGATAAACATATAGATAGGAAATTACAAATCTGATGACACAAAGGTTAATGGGCCAACCACATAAAAAGTTTTAGAGGTACTGATTAACCCCTCCCATCTTAGTACATCATTCCAATAATTCAAACACTTAGTACAAGCATATGTTAAGCTTTCATAGGAGAGGAGAGATAGAGAGAAATTAATTTGAAGCTTTACCTTTTTCTTGTGGAAGAATATCATTCTATAGCGTTTAGAGGTGAAATTATACCTGAAAGATGGGGCGGGGTGTTGGAAGAGCTAGATGACCTAGCTAATCTTGAATTTTGAATTATAATGGGAGAAGAAACTATGAATTATAAATAAAAATTTAGGGTTAGTTATGGAATTCCTACAATATTCACCTATATTCTACTTGTTATGACCATTGGGAAAGAGGAAGGCATAAAATTATCCAGGCGTGTCTTCAGAGAAGATTTGTTAGAGCATCTAGGAATTTTTGTATGGAATGTAGATAGGGATTTGAGAATTTCATATTAGGTGGAATTCTTAGAGGTCAAGGAAGCTTTGAAGGAAGAAATAGTGAAACACCCTCTGCTAATAATCACAAACCAAACAAATTTGAAGGGAGAAAGAGGGACATTGTAAAAAGCACCGGCTTCCTGCTAAAATGTTACATATAAAAGGATATTTTGGGAATAGATTATGGATGGAGTATCTAGTAGTAGTCAGATATAAAGTCTCATAAGATATGTTAGACCTATCTATAGAGAGGATTTAGGTCCTTCCACCTATCATCATGAAGTCGACACGGAGAAAGACTACATACTCTAGGAATAACATTGCAAAGGTGATAGAGGAAGCAAGTCCTTCTTCGGAGGAAAATTCATACATGGACACTATTTTGATGGATGAATAGACCTGAGATGCCCATTTTTTTGACTTGATAAGTATTTGTAGTTTTGAGACATTATCTCCTCTTTTTAAATTTTAAACATATCTTATATTACTTTAACTATGGTATCTTAGATCATAGACATACAAACTAAGCATGTATTAAAAACACATTTATAGAATACTATATGCCATTTGATCATGATCTTGTAATACTTGGTATTTTGTCAGAATGGAAACACTTTCTTTTTAGGCTCTGATGGGTTTTGGGTGTTTTTTGTTCCTGTTTTGTCTTTGTGGTTCTCTGTTCTTGGTATGTTCATTTAGGCGAGGCTCCATTTTTTATCGGTAAAAGATATATATTATTATATTAAAAGCATAATTGAAATAGTACAGTGAGATAGAGTCTTCATAAACCACCCAAAAAACTATACTCCCAACCTGACAGTGCCAAAAATTCAACCATCTAGTAACAAACAAAGTGACATATACATTCGATGGGTGGGAAAACTATACAAAATTACCTAGATATCAACATAGAGAATATACAAACATATGTAACCTAGTGAAATTCTAATGCTAAAACTACTTGCACCTATCTAAAGACCTAAAAGCATACACATTGACCATACAAAAAAATTATTTCATGGAAAAGGGCGATACATCACTAGGGAGGATGATGAACAACCCATTACACCTATACCATTTCCACCCACTAACTCACCATCTTTGAGTGCAATATCCTCCATCCCAGTGCAAAAAGGGGAATCCCTACAAACCTAATCTAGGTTAGAGTGGTCACCACAAACGCCTGCATGTAGGCCCCATCCTTGAGATAGTTTCTCCGTGGTGCGTGACCAAACCATTGAACTCTCCCCCACCCACCATCTCCAATTTTTCATCCCCTTACCTTATTTTCACCACCAAGGCCATTTTATAACCCAACTCTCCATCTCTCTCTCCTTTTCCTTTTCTTTTCTTCCCAAAAACCTGTCAACCGTAGTCAAAACAATTTTGAGTCCATTTGACCCTGAGGAATTCCTGTCACAATATCAAGCTCCCAATCATACACAAGTTATGTGAGCAAGGACCATTCCCTCCTGGCATCTTTCCTCCCTGCTAGAATATCTCCTACTATGATGGAAAAGAAGCAGGCGCACATACGGGCAAAACCCCAGAAATCACAACCAATCTCCATGGGTATCCACAAACCCTTGGCCAGTCACTGCAAAATGCATAATTTCATCAAACCCTACTCTCCACACAGCCTTCACACAACTCTCCATAATATTATTCACCTCATCTTTGGTTGTAAAATGAAGATGTCGTGTATAAAAGAGGGAAGAAACATCCATGTTAGTCCTCCAATAGAAATCTGAGATGACATACTCAACTCCAAGCGAGGCCCACACAATATTTATGAAAAAAGGATGCGTAGAGGTGAAATGTTCCTCAGATGATCCTCTAGAGGGGCTCTTTGAAGTCCATCTTCTGCTTCAGGGAACCAAAGGCAAAATTTTCCTCCATCACTTCTCAATTTTTCCACCCTCCAAGATAACCATTTTTTCTACTTCATAGAATGATTTTTGAAATGCTAAAAATGGAATGTATATGGGTAGTCACATCCCCTACATTGAACACACTCGCAGGGGAATGTGTGAAGGAAATGAAAATAATTTTTTCTTATTCAACCTTTCAGTATATTAATTACTTATTCGCCCTCCTCTATCCTTCAATGCAACTTCCAGCTCAAAGTGTCTCATCTCGTCACATTGTCCAGACTTCATGATGTCACCATCCTTCAGCCGTTATGAAACTTCCACACCACATACCAATTGGGATAGTGAGTCAGCAAGTGTGTTTCCCTCATGGTAGATATGTGATATTTTGAAATAAATAAAGTTTTCTCCTTAAGATATCAACCACCTTTTGTAATTCCCATGCGAAAGAACTGCCATTTGTGATAGCATTGACAATTATTTGGGCGTCACCTTCCAAGTGTAAATTTTTTGCATGAATCCTCTATGCTAAGTCAATTACCAATAGGGCCTTCTGTACTTTTTCTTCATTATTGGTCCCTACAACCAAACATTTATTCTCTATAGCAATGATATTACCCTTGGAAACCCTCATGACACATCCAATACCAGATGGTCCTGGGTTTTCCTTAGAAGTACCACCAAAGTTCACCTTGATCCATCCATCATTAGGAGGTTCTCATTTGACATTTTCCCTATGCACCTTGTGAGGATAAACTTTCATACACCCATTAATGGGTGGCTCTGTTTATACACACACACACACACAATTCCATTACATATATTTATGTATAGTTATATAAATGTATATATATACACAATTCCATTACACACACACACACACACACATACAATTCCATAACATATATTTATTTATACTTATATAAATGTGTGTGTGTGTGTGTGTGTGTGTGTGTGTGTGTGTGTGTATTTGTGTCTTTTATTTTCCCATTTCCTCTTATTGTTTATTTTCCTTTTTCCCTTCTATTTTGTATGCTTTGTTTCCTTTTTCTTTTCTTCTTGGTCTCTGTTGCTTTCTTCTTGTTGTATTTTGTTTTGTTATCATTTCTTTCTTTTTCCCATGATGTCTTTTCCTTTGTTCTCCCTTATCTTCCCTTGGTTAGGTTTTCTTTCCTGCATAGACGAGTTGTTGTCTTTGGTATGTTTTTATTATTCATATTAGCTCTATTCATTATTATGTTGGATGTGGCATTTATGTTTTTTCTATACTCCTATATGGTGGTAGGATCTCATCTTTCTCTAAATTTGATCCTTATAGTTTTGTGATCCCCTTTTCTATTTGTCTTGATATTAACATTAGCGGGAATTGGATATGTTAGCAAAATTCTATTTAGAGGTAAAGCTTACTTTATGAGGCAAGTGATTCTATTTTTAGTTCTCACATCTTTGTTCTCTTATCTAGATATAAGGTTATCACAAATTTGATTGATAGAAGTCAATTATACATTTGCTTTGAAAAAAATTGTTGATGCTTACAATCACTTCTATTAATCCCTTTTGGTTGGCTTCATAAAGGGAGGAATAAGTATTGATGTGGATTATTCTGTTTGATTTATTTTTTCACAACGTGAAATAATGTGTATTCTTAAGATGAATATATTTTGAGACAGTTGTATTCATAGGTATATTAAGGTTATTGGTTACAATATTTTTTAAAATAGTATGACAATATTAGGGTTAATTCTCAGATCCTTGATTATATAGTTTTCTAGAATAATGTGGGGAATTGAAAGTTTCAGATTATGTGTTTAAGGAAAACTTGTAGAGTTGGTTTTTAGATTGTGTTAATGTAGCATAGCGATGCATTTATATGGAATTCTGATCTTGGATATTGCAAAAAAAGAGACTGAACCAATCCTTTAGAATTAGCATTTGACATTTGTGTTGTAAGGTACTAACAAGGATGGAAGTTTTGTGGAAGGTTTCCTTGTGTCTAATACAAGAAATGGGAGTGTCTTACAATGTGGTGACCTATCAAAAATAAAGGAAGGATTCGAAAGAGAAACTTATATTATATCTTTGTAATGTAAATGCAAAACAATGTAATGGAAATACCCCGTGTATTGAGCTTTGTACTACATGCTTTGTATAGAAAAGTTTGAAATGAGGACATAGACTTCCTCAACTATCCTTGTACTGGCTAGATGGGATGACTTGTAAGAGGTTGTAACTAGAAGATAATTCTTATATATTTGGGGAAAGATAAAATGTTTTATCCACCCGACTCTTTCCTACTGATGCCCCTAGTGAGTCAAGTTGTAAATAGGATTTTTAATATTAATAAAATAATTCATCCATTAGCCAATTGCCTATATATAAAAAATTGATAAAAATTAAAAATATTATAATTAAACAAAATAACCACCATATTGTAAAAAATAAACTATATAGAATGGTAATTCAGCTAAGTTCTTGCCAAAATTTTAGCAAGTGTTTAGTGTTTAAAGTTTGTCACATAAAGACAAAGTTTGCAATGCACAAATACACAAAATACAATAAAATAGTTGTGGATGCTAAAAATTTAATGTTATATTTTTGGGACGAACTAAGTAGCACAAATTAGGTCAAATGAATTCTCAAAATACGTTCCATTGGAATTGTCAATGGTTGTCACTTTTGGGGTCTTAGTCATGGTAGCTCAAAACAATGTAACCTTCTTTATAAAAATTGAAAGCAAACATTCAATTAATGGATACAACTCATATTGGTCAATTTTGTTTTGAACTTAGAACTTGTTATTTGTCATGATTATTGTAAGATGATTGCACACGTTATATTTTTGTAGCTTTAAAAACTATAATTAGTGATAGAAAAAACACAAATTGGTTATATAAAACAAAATTTACATTTTTTCCATTTGGTATTTGATCATTAAATAGGGCTTATTAATTTTTCTGACAATATTATTCAAAAAAAAATTGGATCTATTTTATGGACTCCCAAACTATTGAGATTAGCATGAATTTTGGGAATATTCAAAATAAATTCTAGTTAAGATGTTATTCTTTTATAAAAAGATATATGTTTTATAAAAGCTATATGAATAAATCATTATTTTGAAATCTCTTAATACCGACATAAAATAAAACCCTCATTAATGTAATTTATAATAAAAGTACAATATAAGTTAAAAGAAAATACACATTTTAAGTAATGCATGACTGATGAAATTATTTATTAAAATTATTAACTATCCCAAATATAAAATAGGATACAAAACATGACATGCATGTTAGAAATATGGATAAAAATAATAATGCTATAAATAATTTGAGATAAGTTGAATATGCTATTACACCTTCAAATAGAAAGGGGAACTTCAAAAATGGAAGTACAATATAAGTTAAAATCAAGGACACGTTTTAAGTAATGTATGAGTGATGAAATTACTTAAATTAAAATTATTAACTGTAATGGAAGAAAATGGAAGTAAGTATTATGAATGTATGTATATTGGAAGAAATGGTGTTGATGTGTTTAAAGGTTTTGGGGGAAGATAAGATTCTCTTCCTAGCCCCAAATTTCACAAAGGAAAGATCCACTTTGATCAACCATAAGAAAATGGTTAATGCACAAATGCATCAATCGATTAGAAATAAGAAGAAAGAAGAAAGCCTTACATTCTTGAATAATGGATTAAGAGTATATAATAGATTTTAATTGATTAAAACCTCAATTGAAATGAATTTAAGACAAGTACTACCTCAAAATATAACATATCTAGAAAAGCCTATTTTTTGATGTCTGTGTGGAGTGTCAGGAAATTCTACAACCGGATCTGGAATAGAAACACAGAGACGGACAAAACCCAGAAATATTTTCCTTTTCTGAGTCAGGTCAACCTTGAGCTTAATGTGGGGGCACAATTGTACCCCAAAAATTTGACCTCGACCCGCACTTCTCTGACGGAAATTTTGTTCACAGATCCTGAAAGTTGGCCGAAAGGGTATCCAAATATGATCTAAAATCTGTTGTCTTGTACCTGTACCTACAAGAAAACTATTTTTGTTTGTTGAGGGGATGGGTTTTCCTTGATCAAACCCCATTTTTATAATTAACCTTAAAATATAATTGAAATTGCATAAATAAACAAAGTAAATAAACAAATTCACCTTGCTTGTATAGAAACCCTTGTGGAGGATTCGAATCCTTAGATCCACAAGTATGTATGCACCAAATGAATGTATAATGTAGGATGTAGGATGTCTCAAATCAGTTGCCTTTATATCTTCAACACCAATCTTCAATGGATCTTGGAATAGGAAGAGGCTTTGCATGGATGTGGATGGAGAAATCTTCAACAAGAGGGCTCCATAGAGCTTGAATCCTTCAATGGCTACCAATGGATCTCCTTAATGAATTGAATTCTTGAAGGTGCTTGAATTTTTTAATTCTTGAGATTAGATGATTGCTTCAATAGATTATTAGCTTGCTTCAAGTCTTTCTTCTTAGCTTGTCTTTCACCTTCTTCACGCTTAGAGAAAATGAGAGGAGAAGGCTTCCTTATATAAAAATCTAAGGCACAATATTCTAGAGAGGCCTACATAGGAGAATTAAATTCCAATTATACCTATACCCTTATAAGTGGACCAATATTAAATATAATTTCAAGATTCGTTTCCTCGAAGACTGAAACAACTGACCCGGAAGCGGGAATTAAATCTTTCCAAAGCCCGACATCTGGAAACCATGAAAACTTGAAAATTGGACCCTAGGTCAGGGTCGAGGTTGAATCTAACCTAGGTCATGGTTGAGGTTGACCTTGACCCAGAAGGTTGACCTTGACTCTGAGGTCAACAACCTCAAATTTCCAGATCAGGGTGCTAGAAACAGGCCGGAGAGAAGTGGAAAATGAGGTAGAATAGGAGGAAAAGCTAGATCAAAGTCAGAGACCCATTCAAGAAATTTTACATGACCCCAAACCACTTACTCAAAGGGCTAAAAAAGTCCAAAATGGAATTTCTTCCATTTTCTGACGATACATTTAGCCCCCACTTTAGCAAGAGTATGGACTTGATGCAAACTCTGGGTAAAGGAGATCATAAAGAAAAGATAATCTTATTGAAATAAAAGGGAAAAAATAATCCTCAAGCCCCCAGGAACTCAAGTCTTTTTCAACTCCAATATTACGATAAGAGAGACATCACCGATCAAAGAAAAAGAGAGAGGGTGTGATTACCTCACCCAATAAGAACCTATGTCCCATTGTGAATCACACAAAGAAAAAGTGCAATTGGAAAGATGGAGTTGAACCGCCCAGTGAATGTAGCTACTCACTAGTCAACCCATCAAGGATTTACTCTTAGGAATATCCTACTCCAAAAGAGAAAAGTCAAACATAGAGAGGTACAGTCTTAAGGACACCTTCCGACCTTAAGGGATCAAAAAATTGTAAATTGAAACTAGAGGGATCAAGAGATCCTATAAGGTAAAAATCCATGCTTTAAGGATTAGTCTCTAATCCATAAAGGGAGAAAAATTTTAAGTTTTGAAAATATTTTGAAAGTGTGTGTGTGAAAAAAGTGAGTAGAGCGTATGCCCCAACGTTAAAGTCATTGCTAACACTTTAACATGAGCAATGGATTTAACAGAAACATAAACAACTCTACTGATTATGTTTCCACTACAAGATTCCCCCAAGCAAAGACAAATCAAGGGAAATAACACATAAACATACAGATAACACATAAGGGATCTACCTATCGTGGGGTCAGTATGATCATAAGATAATATGTATATATGATATTATTGCAAATGAATTGACATTATTCCAAAAATAAAGTAGAACTACAAGAGTTACGAAGAAGAGTCTTTTCAGGCCACACCATGGAGACCAAAAAGAATCAGTGCTACCATGTCACAAATCCAATTGGACTACACAAGGAAAACATTTATGAACAATAGTGCAGGTACAACATAACATGAAAATAATATATAGAAGCATAGAGATACATATAGAAGAATAGTACAATAGGTTCGATTCCTTTATCACCTTGCACCAACAAAGTAACAAGGGTCGTATAAAAGAATCTAACAAACATTTAGAAAACACAGTATGAGAGAAGCACAATACAACAAGAAAACACATAAAAGAGGCTATCATGAAGGATAAGCCAATCAAGTGCATCACCTACTCTCCCCATCTTGGTTTATATCATTTAGGGAAGGTGGGAAACTTGCAAGAGGGACTATATCCAACACAGTAGGAATAATAGCCATTTCCGAACAAGGATCCTCTTGAGAATCACGATGTTCGATACTAGGTGTAATCATTAGTTGTGTGGAAATAATATGAGGTAAATTAGTATCAATATCAATAGTCTCATATTCATCATTAGCATCAATAGGATCATCAAGAGTATCTTCTTCATCGATATTAATCAAAATAGAATCTAAGATGTGAATAGAATCATCATAATCATTCATCTTAACATCATTATGAACATTAACTTCCTCCAACACATCAGACATAGGTTGGTCAAAAGAAGGTAAATAATTTCAAAGAACAAATGCACGGGCCCTAGCGTGAGCTCAATGCTCCTTACGACTTTCATTGGAAAATTTGTTACATTTTGTCTTGTTTGGAATATGTTGAGAACTAGGAGGAACAACAATTGTTTCCTTCATAGGTTCTATGGGGTGATTAGTAGGACTCTCGGTAGGTTGAAAAGTGATACTAGGAGCTTGATTAATAGAATTAGAAGAAATGGATAAATGAGGTATAGAAGGCATAGGCAAATGACCACAGTTAAGATCTATTAAAGGCATGCTTAACTCAAGAATCTTGTGATATTTAGAGGCTTGATATGAGTGAAAAAGGTTATCAAGTCGAGAAGAACATGAATTAGGTAATGAAGGCCAAAATAAGTCAAGGGTAGCACAATCCCTAGGCCTAGAAGGTTGATATAAACTATGATTAATATTTTTCACTTCTTCATCATGAATGAACTTAATACACTTATGGATAGGAGAAGCAACGGCGCGCATGGAAGTCAACCAAGGCAAACCAAGCTTAACTTGAAATTAATTAGAGGTAGGGAAAACAAAGAAGGTAGTGTCCATAGTTTTATCTCAAATTTCAACATGTAAGTTAATAGAACCAAATGATGGATAGAGAAAACCATTACAAGTTTGGATCCACACATCAAATGTATCATAATAATCACGTTGTAAGTTCTTCATTAAAAGGTTTTCTTCAGTGATGACATTGACTAAGGAAGTAGGATCAACAAAACAAGCACACGTAGGTATCTTAGAAATCCTATCATAAATGTAGAGGGGACCATCAAGAGCCTTAATAGTCTCAGAATCATTAAAGGTGATTGAGAGCTCCCTAGGTCTTTTATCCTTAGGTTATTTTGAAGGTTTAGATTGAGGTGTCGGTTTAGATTGAGGTGTCGATTTAGATTGAGGTGTCGGTTTAGATTGAGGTGTCAGTTTAGATTGAGGTGGAAATTGAAGTTGAGGTTGAGATGGAGGAACTTGAATAGGGGGTTGAGATTGAGACTGGGGTGGAGAGATAGTTTGAGACAATACAACATGCTCCACATGGTTAACAATATGATTGAGATCATCCATCTTTGAATCATAAACAATATCCATAGAAGATGGCTGGACAATGGTATTAGTATCATGTGTGGGCAAAGGATTCATATAGATTTGAAGGCTTTGATTAGGAGGAGAGAAAAATTTGTTCCCACTACCATCAAAATTATCATCAGATAAAGCATTAGAATCAATTAAATCTTGAACCTTATGTTTTAGAGAATAACACTTCTTAGTATCATGGCCATTCTGACGATGGTATTGACAAAAGGCTTTGGGATCAAAGGATTTTGATGCTATCATAGTAGGAATAAGAGGTAGAATAGGAGGCAAGGTAATCATATTATCAATCAAAAATTTACTCAAAATAGAATGTAAAGATTTAGAAAGAGGAGTAAATGTACGATTTAAACAAAAAGTTGTGGATGCAGAAGTGGCATTGTGGGATGCAACAACAACTTTATCAACAACTGCGTTTTCTTGTTTATTGATTTTGACATAGTTGTTAGGATTCTAAAACTTGTTGGGATTAGGAGCATCATCACTCTTATCAACTAGAATAGGAGCTATTGGAGTGTTGCTCTCAAATTGAATCACTTGTAATTGATAATGATGAAGTGCTACACAAAGTTGTTGAAAAGAGGTAAATTAAGTAAGTAGAATCTTATCTCTAATATCCTTTTGCAAATTTGAAATAAACATATGTTGAATACCAATATCAGGAACAAGATAAGAAATCTGAGCATACAAATGCTTAAATCTATTGGAATTAATGGGAACTATGTACTGAGAGGGGAGGGGTGAATCAGTACCTCTAAAACTTTTGTATCTTATAACCTGTATCCTTTAAGTTATCAAATGTTTATCTAACCATCTATTCTATATTATATTGATGCAAGATATATCAATTCATAAAATTAATAAAACATGTGAACATTCATAGAAACATTCATGAAAGTAATTGACACATAACACAAGATATGATATCGCAGAAAACTCCTGTTACGAAGTAAAAACTACGGCGGGGATGACACCAACAAATTCTTCAATATCTGTAGATTGGAAGGGGCCGGTTAAGGCTTACAATTTGATCACATCTGATGATCTACCCAGTTAAGAGTATCTATGGAGACTTGTTAAAGTCTACTCAATTAAGAGCTTTAGCAACACTGTTGAGTGTGCACTCATTTAAGAGATTTATAGTTGGACTGTTAAATCCACCTCCTTGAAAGGATTTTTACACTTTGCTTCACTTGTTAGAATGATAGAAAATTACAATTTGACCTAGTATATGCAATCTCCTATTGTTGACTATAGATCCATTTAAGATTACATGAATAAGTATATCACCTAATGTGATTGAATAATACCTCTGATGCTCGGTAGTCTCTGTTCTTGGTTATTGCTAACCAAATTCACCTTTTGATGTACGGGTTCATGAAACTTTCAATCTGATCCATAAGTTTTCTTGTATGCTTCATTCATCCTCTCATATCCTTTCTCATCCCTATCTTCTCATAATAATGAATTATTACATAGTGTTTATAAGACAGATTGACCTAATCAAGTTTCACGTAAAATAATGTTAACTCTAAGATCACAAGTTTACAACTTTACCTTGATCTCCTAGTCTATGTGTTTTAAATCAATTAGACTGATTAAAGCACTTACATTCAATTTTATTGTCCCTAAAGAAATGGTTTTAAAAAAAAATCAAGACTCTATAAATAGAACATGACTATTTTATGTGACATGGAAGTCAGATCCACTTTTTGCAGGCTACAACTGACTTTATGTTTTTTACGGTCGGTTATGCTCTGAAATCAGTTGACTGTCTTTCAGGTTCCTTGCTTGAACTGTTCTCTCAGTTTCCTCTTAAACTATTTCTTAGTTTGCACTTTATCCTGCACATCAGATTCCTCTATCAGGTTCCTTTTATCCTTCTGACTTTGCATT
The DNA here is from genome assembly GCA_018584345.1 of Thuja plicata. Classification (NCBI taxonomy): domain Eukaryota; kingdom Viridiplantae; phylum Streptophyta; class Pinopsida; order Cupressales; family Cupressaceae; genus Thuja; species Thuja plicata. The sequence goes on from MU227747.1 coordinate 3,838,861, forward strand.
TTTGGTTTACACACAAAATTGTGTCGTTGATTTTCTTTATACTTAGCCATTTTCGATGATCTCTTGTATCTGCATTTTCGGCTTGCTCTTTGTTCTGTCTTTCAGTGTATGCTTAACAAAAATTTTCTTTGTATACTAATGGAAAATTAATGTCATCAATCTCCCCCTTTGAGATTAGTATCAAAAACTAATATGTGCAAAATACTAACAAAATGTTAAGTATGTACAACATATACAATCCTTAGTCATTTTATGACTCCCCCTATATATATGTTGGTATATCATTATTTCCCCTTTTTCTATATACTATATAGTTGCCTATCTGTACATATCATATATTTCCCCCTTTTTTGATATTAAGGGCAATGGTGTATACCTTATAGCTTATAAAAAATGTGAGAGTGTGAAGACTTCATGTCTTCCATCATCTTCTCCCATTGTTCCTTTAGGTTCTCTAGAGCCATGTGCTTGAGTGTAATCCTTGAGTGAATATCATAGATGTTATCTGATACATACATCTCAGGGGTTGCTATCAATTGCTTTGTTGAACTGATATGTTGTTGAAGCAGTGTCATATTTGGTACAAGTTGAGCTTGGATCTTGGTGACCTCTTCTCTAAATTGAGTTTATTCTTCCCATATTTCTTACATTAACCTTTTTAATTCAATTATCTTTTCATAATGCAACTTCATTGCATTGTCCTCAGTGGTTAATCCCTTAGCACTTGTAGTTAGATCATAATCTAACTTTTCTATCTTATCACTATGATCTTTAGTGAATTTCTCAATTATTCTCAATTGTTGAATCAAGGAAATAGCTTCAGCAATAATTGGATCTAATTCACTTATGAATTCTGAAAGCTTTACCTTGTTAACTACAACTTCCTATCTGATTTTATCAACAAGTTTCTGCTAGTACTCATGTTCTTCTCTCTCTTCTATTTCCTTCTCTGCATCAATATTATGTGTTATAATTACTTCTGTGAGAGTGGCTAGTTGATCAAGTATGGGTTTATTCTGATCAACATCAACATCGAGTACAATATGGTGCAAGATGTCCCTTGTTGTTTCTAGCCCCATGGAGTCTCAGTGCTACTTCCTCAACTTCTCCTGTAATGCCTTCCTCTGGCATATTTCACTGTATTCCTTCAATGCTTCATAGTCGAGTGTGGTTGGGTCACATTTGGGAATTTCTATAATTTCATCTTATGTGACTTCCAACTTACTCTTTTTAGATTTCTTCTTCTTCTTCAGAGTTTCACTTGAGTGTAGTACCATAGCCATCTTCTCGACTTTGTCTGTGGTACTTGATGAAGTTACTTGTGGTGCTATCTCTTTTTGCTACTTTGTTTTAGTGTCAACTTGTCAGTTTTCTATATATGTCTCCACATCAACCTTTACTTTATCGGTAGAAATTTTTTTGGTATCCTCAGGAGTTCCATCTTTGGGTTTTCCTCCTTCGTCGGTGTCTATATGAATTTCATCTATCTTTGTCTGTGCATCCTTCTCAGTTGTGTCTCCATCTGTTGGATTTGTATTTCCTCCTATAACCTTGTCAATTTCGGTTATAATGTGAGTGTCTTTGATGTCCTTCTGATCATCGGTGTTGTCTTTCTTTTCTTCATCCCTTGCATCCTCAGGAATGCTTGAATCTTTTTCAGGTGATTTGTCTATTTCTTGCAGAATATTGATGACTTGTATCAATATTGGCATGTTATCTGGTATGTTCACCTGTGCAATATCAAATGTTGTGTCCTACTCATCAGTTGTGTCCTTGATAACATTGATATCTTCATCTTTATTTACTTCTTCTGATGGATCATCGGTTATGTTAATGATAGTGTTATCCACAATATTATCCTTAGTGGTGTCAGCACATGTTTCATCTACAACTTCCACATTCTTGTTGTCGATTGTGTTCATTTCTTCTTTGTCTAACTCAACTGATGTGTCATCTTCTGCATCTTTGATTATGATGTGTTCTTGAGTTGCCTTATTATCATCTTGATGTTGTATGTATTTCTTAGGGCTAGCTTCCTCAATATGTCTATTGAGTATTTTACTCCATCTCTTGTGAATTTCTTGTTCAAGCTCTATAAGCCTCCCTTCAAGAAATTTGTAGGCTCTCAACTTGGGTGAGAACTCCTTTTTATGGTTCTCCATCATCTCATCAATTTCTTCCATCTTAGATTTAGGAGACATAAGAGAAAATAGTACTCTTTCTCTTATCTCCTTCTCATTCTTTAAGGAAAATGTCCATCTAGCATATAATCTATCCAAGATTTCCCTTGGTACATTATTACCTTCAAATTGAATCGATACATACTTGAATTTGTACCTATTTGCAATGATGGCATCTTTAACTTTTTTTTGATCTTCTGGATCCAGTTTTAGCCATCTTCTAATCTTAGAATCTATAATAGATCCTGAACTTGCAATAGATTTGCATACCTCATTAATTCTTTCTAGAACCTTGATCTTTTCTACTTCTACACATTCATCTTGCTCAGTGTCCTCAATGTCTTCCCTTGTTTGAACAAACCTTCTTCTCTTTGATGTCCCTCTTTTAAGTGTGGTCAGTTTCCTCTTGTAGGTTCTAACTTTTCCTTTCTTTGAGGGTGAAGGAGTTGAGTCCTTTTCTATTTGGATTCTTGTTCTTGAAGTAGATGTGGTTCTTGGTTTCTTTGCTAGTAGAAGAGGTGGTGAATCTGACTCTATGGCTTCAAAGTCATTCTTTTCTGTAGCTTCGCCAATGGGTGACTAGCCTTCAATTTCATCCTCCTTGTCAACTTCTTCTTCCTATTCGGTTTCTTCTTATGTTCATGACAATATTTTCTTTAGGTTCTTGACCATTTTGTCCAGTTTCCTAACAATTTTCTTTACAACCAGGCCAAATTTGATTCTTGATTTGGCCTCCTCATAAGTTCCAAACTTAGGTTGTTTCTTATCTAATGGTTCATTTATCAATGCATTGATTGCCTTGGATGCTTGATCAATATTTACCTCATATTCAAGAGGTTGTAGCCATGTTGTCCTTGGTATAATAGGTTTGATGTATGTGTGGTCAGTGTCAACCATGAAACATATATCATCATTGAACTTCTCATAAGTTTTTCTGGGATCCTTACCCTTTTCTGCATTCGGTCCTTGAATCCTGTGAAGTACTCATCCATGAATGTTTCAAAGTTGTCTCCCAGTGATGTTATGTATTCATTGATTTGCATGTTGACCTGTTTTGTGGAATCCCATTTTACATCTCCTACTGATAGAAATGTTTCTTGAAAGTAGAAGAAAATACACATGATAAGTGATCCAAACTTACATGTATTTGTCTTAGAATTTCTTATAGTCTTTAAATTTTCTTCTAGCTGGCTTAGTAGAAGTGCTGATAGATCCAACATAATGCCTTTCTTTACAATATTGTAAGTTGTATCAATTGCACCGGATGCTATGTTGTTTGTCTTGCTTGCTTGGAATAATTTGTAACCTATAACACATGCTCCAAATTTAAGTTCATCGTCGGTTATAGTTGATACCTTCAGTCCTCTGCCATCACACTTTTCTCCTGTGTTCCTCTGAATCTCAGCCTTGGGTGGATGTTTCAATGCTTTTACCTTCTTGGTTATAGGGTAACCAATGACTGCATGGGTACCATCTTGGTTTATCATCTTAGGCTCATCCAACCATAATTTGTGATTGTACATTATGCTCAGTACTAACCAAATCCACTCAATTTTGAATGCCTTTGGGAACAATAGGGCATTAGTGAGCCCTTTCACCTCTATGTGTTTATGTTCATCTTTTAAGGATCCATCTTCATTGCATAACTTCTTGTAATCTTGTTCTACCTCCAAATCACCAATTTTTGCAATCTTGCAGTGGATGTAAGCTTGCACGTCTTCAATGAGAAAAACCCTAGCTGGTATTCGCGAGAATGCTCCAGCATCATTGGGTTATGAAGCAACCTCAGGGTGAATCTTGTAATGTGGTTCTTCACACACAAAATTCTTTGATGAGTTTGACCTCATCCTTCTTGATATTCTTTTGTTTGGTGGTTCTTGAGGTCATGGCCATTGTTTCAAAGAAATTTAGGGCATTCTAAAAAATACATAAATAGAGGTCTAGGTTGGCTTCATAACTTACTGTTTACACTGACAATGATCACTGATTTGTTGCAGTTCTCTGGTCGAGTTGAAGTTGCTCTGTGATGATTTTGTTGTTTGCTCAATTTTTTCTCTCATCACTCTTCTTTAGTTGATGTGAAAAATGAATCCCTTCTGTCATCCTTTTATAGGTGTTTGCCCTAAAAAGCAAGTCATTAATTCTCAACAACTCCTTGATGTTTGAAGATGGAGTTCATTGGTTTGAACATTAACTTCTCTTCAGTGACAACATGACATTTTGGGGCGGTTGTTCAACTCTTCACTTTTACCGACGGGTCTCGGTGTTGCAAACAACTTGTTCACTTTCCTTGATTACTGACGAGTCTTGATTTACACTAGTAACTTTGCTTTCTTATGTTAAGCAATGCTTCTTGGTAAGTGTAGGCAGCTTCATCTTTGACTGTATATTGATGGATTTTGGTATGTATTACCTGATAGCATATTTATAATAGATTTTAACAAGTAATACCATGATGCAAATTTACTTATGCTAATTTGGCATTTCATCAATATATTATGGAACTGATGTAAAATAATACATAATATAATGCAGTTCCATACTTACTTGTTCTGCTTAGGTGGGGGTGGTGATGTCACCAGACCCATTGGATGGGGTGTCACCATTTGTATTGCTTGGTCCAGCTTCATCATTGTTTGAAGCTCTTCTCCACATTTTGTCTCTCATTCTATGGATGTCTTCAATGGTGTTTCCATTGGGATATGTGTTGGTCTCTGTCATTCGGTCTCTACAATCTTTCTTGAGATGTCCAACTTTATGATAGTGTAAGCATGCCATTCTGGGGTTAGTCTAACCTCTAGAATTTCTAGTTCACTATCTCATATAGTTTGCAGCAATGTGACCAAATCTTCCACATGTTGTACAATTTGTCCAAGTGTTGTAACCCCATACATATTGGTTACCGACTCTTTTTGGTTCATAGGGAGTTTCTTGATCTTTAGGCTTCCATGCTTGACTTTTCTTTTTCCAGCATTCAATAGTTGTGTGCCCATTCATTTTGCAAGTAGGATAGTATTTGTCCATGTAGGTTTTCTTCTTTGGTTGTTTCATCTCAGACTTACATTCATATGCTTTATGTCCTTTCTTGTTACATTTATAACAAAATTCTATGAATGAAGATGTAGATTTAGGAATACCTTTCATTTTGCCTCTGCATACATTTGATGTGTGGCCTTGCTTTCCATAGTGATTGCATGTTAGCTTTCTTGGTCTTGGATTTTCATAGACATTCTTTGGATCAGCTTGATTGGGTGATTCTCCATTCTCGATAAAGCCTAGACTAGTGTTGTTGTTGACTCTTCATTGTCCTTCAAGAAAATAATCCATTCTTTTATTTATTTCTTCAGCTTTCTTTATAATTTCATTGTGTTGCTACTGAATTCTTATTTCATGTTTCAACTTTTCATTCTCATCCCTTAGCTCACCGATAGATTCTATTCTTTCAATGAGTTCAACATTCATTCTATTTGCCTCTTGACTTATACGGATAATCTGATTTGTGATCTCATGTTGATGCTTTGTAAGTCTTTGTATTTCAGACTCTTTCTCTTATAGCTTTTCTATAATCTTTCTTCTATCATCAATATCTAGTGTTCTTTCTTGCTCAGCTTGTCTAGCACTGTTCATGACATCAATCATTCTTACCATTTGTGTCTCTTGACCGATTTTTAGAGATTTTATTTGTCCAGCCAGATGTTGATTGATTTTAGTTAGGCTTGTGATGCTTTCTTCTGATGTGTCTGATGCTTTTCTTGTAGTTGATCCTAAAGACTCAAAGAAATCTAGTATCTCTTCCTCGTGATAATCTGTTTCATTACAGCGAGATGCCATAATCTTTCTTTCATCTAACAGCTATCTCATATTGATTCTAGCTTCTTTATACTGCTCATAGAAGATCTAAATTTCTAGATTCTTATTTTCAATACTTTTATCAAGTCTGTACTTCTCCATTGTATGATCTTTTCTCTTAATCCTTTAATCTTTTTTAAAGAAGAGACTTAGCTCTAATACCAATTTTTGGAATTAATGGGAAGTGTGTACTGAGAGGGGAGGGGTGAATCAATACCTCTAAAACTTTTGTATCTTATAACCTTTATCCTTTAAGTTATCAAATGTTTATCCAACCATCTATTCTATATTATCTTTATGCAAGATATATCAATTCATAAACTTAATCAAACATGTGAACATTCATAGAAACATTCATGAAAGTATTTGACACAAAACACAAGATATGATATCGTAGAAAACTCCTATTAGGAAGTAAAAACTGCGGTGGGGATGGCACCCACAAATTCTTTACTATCCGTAGATTGGAATCATCCTCATCATGAGATGAGTGAGAAGAGTTATTCTTCATAGAAGGATTGGAATCATGAGTGGTCAAATTATCATCTAGGATCCTAAGGAAAGGAGAGGAAGACTCATGATCAAAGGAACCCATAAGTCTGCGACTTCTTCTAACTGGGTTAGGTAGGAATAGAGGTAGTAAATCTCACACACTAATGCAATGTAAATGAACTAAATTAAGAAAATGTAAATGCAAGAACATAAAAGAAGGATAATCTAATATGCATGAAAGATCTAACATGAAATGTAAATATAACACCAAAAAGAAAGAGTTTTCTATCGCGGGTTCACCAAAATGTAATGGAAGAAAATGGAAGTAAGTATTATGGATGTATGTATATTGGAGAAACGGTGTTTATGTGTTTAAAATTTTTGGGGGAAGATAATATTCTCTTCCTAGCCCAAAATTTCACAAAGGAAAGATCCACTTTGATCAACCATAAGATAATGGTTAATCTACAAATGCATCAATCGATCAGAAATAAGAAGAAAGAAGAAAGCCTTACATTCCCAAATAATGGATGAAGAGTATATAATATATTTGAATTGATTAAAACCTCAATTGAAATGAATTGAAGACAAGTACTAACCTCAAAATATAGCAGATCTAGAAAAGCCTATTTTCTAATGTCTGTGTGGAGTTTTGGGAAATTCTACAACCGGATCTGGAACAGAAACACAGAGATGGAAAAAAATCAGAAATATTTTCCTTTTTTGAGTCAGGTCAACCTTGACCCAATTATGGGGGTGTAATTGTATTCCAAAATGTCAACCTCGACCTGCACTACTCTGACAAAAATTCTATTCACGGATCTTGAAAGTTGGCCGAAAAGGGTATCCAAATCTGATCTAAAATTTCTTGTCCTATACATGTACCTACAAGAAAAATGGTTTTTTTGTTGGGGGAGTGGTTTTCCTTGGTCAAACCTTGTTTTTGGAATTAACTTTAAAATATAATTGAAATTTCATAAATAAACAAATTCACCTTGCTTGTATAGAAACCCTTGTGGAGGATTTGACTCCTTGGATCCACAAGTATGTTTGCACCAAATGAATGTAGAATGTAGAATTTAGGATGTAGGATGTCTCAATTCAATTGCCTTTATATCTTCAACAACAATCTTGAATGGATCTTGGAATAGGAAGAGGCTTTTCATGAATGTGGATGGAGAAATCTTCAACAAGAGGGCTCCATAGAGCTTGAATCCTTCAATGGATACCAATGGATCTCCTTGATGAATTCAATGCTTTAAGGTGATTGAATTTTTGAATTCTTGAGAGTAGATGATTTCTTCAATAGATTATTATATTTCTTCAAGTCTTGCTTCTTAGCATTTCTTTCACCTTCTTCTTCACCCTTAGAGAAAATGAGAGGAGAAGGCTTCCTTATATACAAATCTAGGGCACAATCTTCTAGAGAGGCCTACATAGGAGAATTAAATTCCAATTAGACCTATACCATTATAAGTGGACCTAAATTAAATATAATTTTAAGAGATGTTGCCTCGAAGACCAAAACAGCCGACCCGAAAGTGGGAATTAAATCTTTCAGAAGCCTAAAATCTGGAAACCCCAAAAACTTGAAAATTGGACCCTAGGTCAGGGTCAACGTACTCTGACCTAGGTCAAGGTTGAGGTCAACCTTGACCTAGGTCAGGGTTGAGGTTGACCTTGACCCAAAAGGTCAATCTTGACCCTAAGGTTAAGAACCTCAAATTTGGAGATTAGGGTTCCAGAAACAGGCCGAAGAGAAGTGGAAAATGGGGCAGAATAGGAGGAAAAGCCATATCCAAGTCAGAGACCCATTCAAGGCATTTGACATGACCCCAAACCACTTACTTGGAGGGCTAAACCAGTCCAAAATGGAAGTTCTTCCATTTCCAATGATACATTAACTATACCAACTACAAAATAGGATAGAAAACATAACATGTACCTTAGAAATATAGATAAAAACTTAATAATGCTTTAAACAATTTGAGATAAGCTAAATAAATAGCAAGGAAACTTCAAAATACTTAGAAGCCCTTATCTTTAGTTAAATAAATTAACAACTTTTCTAGATTGAAATCAAATTAAAAAGACATGTTGTACACCACCTATTTCAGTTTGTGCGCTTTTATATATTTCTAACTTTTTCTTCAAGTGTGTCCTTGAACATAATTTTGTTTAGTTGATTTTATAAAAAATAAGCTTAAAATCTAGGCTAGTTTAATTTTTCATAAAATAAGCTTCAAAACTTATCTACACATGCTGACACATTTGTTATGGTAGTCACCACCACTATTGTTGAATGAGAGTGTAGGCCTAAAAAAGGAAAGAGAACAATTACCATGTGTCCATGTGAATCTCCAATATAATACAAAAATATTTGTTAGAAGTGTAGGACTGCTACTCCATGTAAACTACTACTACTAATATTTATTTATGTAAGATCTTAAGGATCTTATAATACACATCCAAAATACCATTAAAATCTGCTTAACAAGAAGGACAAAATTTGCTTGAGAGTGTTAGTTGCATATTTTGTCCTTCTAAAATAGCCTTTAACAATGAATCCTTAAACCCAAGATGAAAGACAAATAGAACTAATACTTGGAGACATCTTTGTTCTGATTAATTAAAAATGGATTTTACAAGGACCCAAAACCTTTAACAAAGTTTTCATTTATTACATTAAAAGTTCAACTGAAACTGTACCTCGGCAGCCAGGAAATAAAGCCTTAAAACAAAAGGTACGCAACCTAACAATAGGCAAAACCCAAAAAGAAATAGTCAAGGACAAATAAAATATAGGACACATAGGAAAGGATAGCTAAATACACTTCATTAAACCTCGTGCCTGGACCACCATGAGATGCATCTAACCAGCTGAGTTTTTGAGCTCTTCCAGCTCCTTATCATCCTTGGTGCCAGACTTTATAATGCTTACCCTAGTACGCTTTCTTGGTCCCATGGTATCCTTAAGCTCTTTTACTTCTTTTTCACCCTTTTCTTGTTCCATCTTATCTACCAATATATTTGCATGCTTTGAGTTGGCTTTAAGGTTGATCAAGCTTTGCTCCCAAATCTTGCGCATGGTGTCTTCAAGTTTGTCCACTCTGTTATGCATCCTATGAAGCTTACCTTTGAAATCCCCATCCACCGCCCTGTCCTCTTTTCCTTTAGTTTCATTTCCATCTCACATACCTTATCAATCAATTCAATATAGGCATCTGATCTTCCCACCACATCCTTCATCTCATCGATACAAACCACCATCTGTTTGTCCCCAATACTATTTTTCTTGATGAATTTAACCTCACCTCCCATAATCTGCATTTCTTTTTTATATTTCCAATGTCATCCATCATTTTACCCATCATATAGGTAAAGTCCAACAAACATTTATTGTTATTATTATTGTCATTGACCCCACTATTATCGTTTTCAGTTTCCTCATTCACAATATTTTCAATGGCTTTGGTCCCCGTAGTACCTTTGTCAATACTATTTACAGTCTCCTCTGTAATCTTTTTGGCATTCTACTGGTTTTCCTCCATCTTCTCCAGGGAGATAAGGTCATCACCCAGATTTTTGGTATTGTCCTCCAGCTTTCCAACATCCCCTTTTTCTTCCACGATGTTTCCCCTTGTACTCTTTTCTTCTCCATATCCTCATCATCCTCCAATGAGAGAACAATTCTCCTCTTACTAGTGTTTTTCCCACTTTTATTCTTCTTATTTTTCTCCCAGTGAGCTCCCCACATTTCCTATTTTTACCCTCTTTCCCCTTATTCTCCTCATACTCATCATCATTTGTCTCCTTTTCCGATTCAAAATCCTCCACAACCACATTCTTTAATTTTTTCTTAGAAGGCAAGCCTTTAAATTTTGCCTTCTTAGGGGTTTGGAGCATCTCCTCTTCATCCCCTGTTTCCTCATCATACAAATTGTCTTCCTCCTCTCCTTCAGTATCCTCTTCATCCATGGAATTACCCTTCAGAAAGGGTTTCTCCACTTTCTTTGTTTTTAGAAGGTCAAACACCATAAGAATAATTCCCTGGTGTGAGGCATGATCACCTTTTGGATCCTTCTGGAGACTAGTAATGGTGAAATCAAGAGAACTCAACAAGTAAAAAGGGAGAGTGATTTTTACATTGTGCCTAAAATGATTTAATAACATAAAATGATGCCCATATGCTCTGGTAAATCTACCATCAAACGTAATATAGTTGATGATGACATATAGCACACACCTCTTCGACCGAGAAATGATTTAGATTTTAGAGGTACAATGCCATCTTATGATATGATTTAGATTTTTGGGTATGATTTTAACTAGAAAGCAGGAAAGGTAACCTAACTCCTACACATAGCTATGATACAGATGTGAATAATGGATTTGTAAACAAAGGGACTGAGATGAATGACACAAAGTGCATTTACTAAGCACCCATGGAAGGAATAATTATGGAAAGTAATAACAAATCTTTATAGATTATGTGAACAATTAAGATGCAAAGTTCATTAAATAGTCACACCTGTAACCTATTGTAACAAATGAAACTACCTAAGAGTGACTAAAATTAGCATAAGAAAATGAAAGCCATAAGGAGAAAAAAATACAAATCTTTAAAAAATTTCCTTTATTTATTCGACAAAATCACAAAGCCCGAAGTCTTTGTTTCTGTACTAAAAAATTGTGTTCTCTCCTGAAATTCACTACTATCTCCTCTATTTTACAAAACTCACCCTTTAAAAGATGGAAATTTTACAATAATATAACCCAAAGGGGCCATCATTCAGTTTTGTAACTAATTATTTTAAAACATGTCCTTTTGGCCTCCCTTCTTTTTTTTACAATACATAATTTAATCCTTGGGGGCCAAGTTTATAGGATCATGCCTCATATTTATCTAGTTTTCATTCAATTAACCCAATTAATTGTTGAATCCTTTCTATATCATTGGTTTTAACCATCCTCAATTTATTTGCTTATGAAATAAGGATATAATTGTGTGTTGTTGTGCAAGTACTTTACCATGCAAGCAATTATGGAAGGAAGATACGTTTCACTATTTCATCCTTATATTGTATGATTTTGAAAGATAATTAAAGTGAAATTTCAAGTATATTATTGTATTGGTTTGAGAAAGATGATTGGTTATAGTACATTGATGGATAAAGTATTTTATAAACTATGATACATTATTGAATATATTTAATTTCTTAAATTATTTTTTCTTAGAAGGTAAGTATTTTTATATGATAATGTAGGATAAAGTTAAAATTTTCTAGTGATAAGGAGGTGTAGACACCCAAAAATGTCCTAATTCCTCTATTGATTAAATTAATTCATTAGCCTTTTCATATATTATTTATATAAATATTCCTATTTATTTAAATAATTCTTTATCCTTTTCTTTCTAAAATTAAATAAATTCTTATTTTAAGCCTCTTTTTCTAAGTCTATTTCCTCTATTTATTAAATAAGCATTTTTGTTTATTTTCTAAATTCATTAATCCTCTTCTTTTCATTTTATCCAATCATGTGCAATCACATGGGTCAACTTATAAACATTTCTCCACATGCTACTTGTCATTTATCTCTTCATTTGATATCCCCCACTTAAAAAGTCAACAACTCCCTTGCACATCTTAATCTTAGCCACTCATCCCTTTTGCCTCTTAATCTCCTTCACCCAAGCCAAAACCCTACCTAACCCTTCCAAAAATCTATAAAAAGGAGGCCTCACTCCTCATTTTCAACTATATTAAGCTAAAGCATTCTTGAGCACTTGCATTTTGGAGAACTTGAGCACTTCATAGCTTAATTGGTAGTTTAGATTTCTTTGAGAATTTGCATTAGATAATCTAGATATCATATGTTAGGTAATAGAATGAATCTATTTCTTGTTCAATCTTGAATTTCTCTTATATTTTAGTTTTGCATTCCTCCTTAGATTAATCTTGCATCTTTTATTCTATTTTAATCTTGCATTCTTCATCATTTAGGTCAATCTTTGCATTTTCATTTGGTGAAGCTTAGGGCAAGTTCTTCATACTTGTTCATAATCACTTCAATCATCATATCTTGCATATTCATATTTCTTATTCTTTCACATGCAAGCTTTATAGTGGGATTATTGTATTGTGTTGAGAGAGCACACCCACAAATTCTCTAAGAGAAAGTCAAACAAGGTTGATTGGGTTCCCTTGTTTTATCTCATTGAAGGTTGTGGTGAAAATTGTAGTGTGTTGTAAGTTTATTTTGAATATTTTTAGTATAGTTTGAATCTTTCTTTTTCCTAACTTTACACGTTTTAGCTTGCAGCACACTAACATAATTTTTTAGTGCATACATTTTGGCACATTTGATGGAACCCACATCTTGATTTAGCTTCACTTTTTTTTTTCATCATTTTTTAGTCGCACTTCTGAATTGTCATCTCCACATATACTAAGGCTTCTCTGCACATTTTCATCTCCACATTAGCTTCTCTACAAATTGATGTCTCTACATTTGTGTCTTTGCATTTGCGTCTCTGTAGATTGACGTCTCTGCATTGGCATCTCCGCCCGTAAATTAGCGTCTCTGAATAGAAAGGATTTTGCATATTGCATCTTGGTTTTAGGGATCCTATCTACATTTTTTGAAGTTTCTAGGTTTTTTTACTTTTTGATTTCTGATGCAGTGCCAAGGTGAGAGAATCCCAAAAGGAGATGTCCAACCTTGCTGCTAGAGACAACACAGCGAAAATCACAAAAAACACAGAGATAGAAATCAACACAATATTTTATTATCATTAACATGAATTACATCCAACATGTTGGGCTGTAAGGTCTTCCCGGTTACAACCACATACAAAGTAATTACACTAAGATCTATCACAGAGATCTCCTACAAGCATCAGGCCATATACCTTCTGCTAATTACACAAATCATCACCAAACTCTACCCCAAATTCTTAGATCTAACACCTAGATCCCTTCGAGAATTTTGCCTCTTAAAACTAAGAACATACCACTTTATTTATACAAGAGGCAACCAAAAAGATTAGCCTAAAAGATCCACAAATTCAATATTGGAGAAGCCACCAACCCAGATTTAGGTCCACACAATCCCCAATGGGAGACCCACATTAAATGTCATGACCCAAATTAAATACATATGTTGACTAACAGATCTAAAAAAATAGAACCCAATCGGTGAGATAGACCACCGAGCAACAGAGACCCACTCAGTAAAGCCACTGAACCACCGAAAGAAACCAAGTCAACAACACCTCACTCGGTAACACCACCAAGAAACAACCACCAAGTACTCTATCCAAGAACTCCACCTTTCAACCAAGAACTCCAGCAAGTAAACCAAGCAATTTACTGAAATCCTCCAACCAGCTACCGAGCTCAAAATAAACATATTTTTGGTTGATATAGGATTGCCAAGAATCCTAGGATGCTCCTGCATTAGACACCCAAGGTAAAAGAAAAATGTTCCTATAAATAAATCATGAACATCTTAAGGGAACCAAAACATGTATCCCATACTTGTTGTTAACCCATACATCCTCTTGTCCTTTATCCAACATTGTTTTCACTCTGTCCATTGTTTCATTCTGCAAGTTGATATCTCGTGCACTCTTCTTAGATCTCTTATCTTTAATTGACAGTAATTGACCATGACTATCCTCTATCTTCTTCTACTATCTTAATGTACTTCTGATACCATCGATATTTTGGTGAACCACATCTTCATCAGACTTAATGATTATATTCCTCTTCAACTTCGCATCATCTGAATCTCTCTGTCCAATAAGTGTCAACATCTTCTATACCACCCAAATTAGAAATGTCATTTATTTCTTAATATCTTCAAATTCCTTAGAGATATTACTTCCCTTAACTCTTTCCTTTAGTTCTTCCTTCATCTGACTCATAGGTTCATCAATTCTGCTAATGTCGATCATCCAAAACCTAATGACTCCGCATCTTCTAGCTCCTTCTTGCTGCAAAGGTATCAATTTATGCTCAAATCCTCCATTCCTTACCACATAGGTATTAGCATGACCATAAAACATAGTATATCTATCAAATTTCCAAGGTCTCCCAAGCAATAGGTGACAAGAATCCATAGGCAACACATCACCTAATATCTCACCATGATAAGCCCTAATCTTGAAATTAACTAGGCATTGATCTTCAATCCTAACCTTAGAAACATCTTGTATCCAACTAATCTGATAAGGATTGGGATGCTTCCTCCTTGCCAACTTCAATTTACTAACCATCTCTTCTGAAAAAAAAATTTCTCAAAACTGCCACCATCAATTATAACATTACATACCTTATCCTTGCACCTGCATTTATTTCTCAACATGTTCCTTCTTTACACTAGTTCATTAACATATGTAGCCAGTCTTTTATTGATAAGAACTTCACTGTCTTCTGCAACATTCCCTATACTTTCCTTTGTAGTCAGTGTAAGCCTCTTTTGAGGACATTGGAAAGCCTTTTGACCCTTCTCACCATACTGAAAACAAGTACCCATGAACTCACTTCTTCCTCTTTTTCCACCATTGTAGTTCCTAGTGGTTTGACTACTATTGGATCCTTCATCGGTCTTCTTAGGATTCTCTACCATGTTACTAATACTCCTATAAGATAGTTTGTTGTCATTATTTTTGTCAAAGTCATGATAGTCAATGAAGCTAGTTGGTAAAAAGAAAGAATACACTAAGGCAAACAGTTAGTAAAGTAGAGTATCAAAGACATCGAGCATCAAACAGTAACAAGCACTGAGTTAAGTAGAGGATAGTTACTGATTAGATGTTAGTCACTGAGTCACCAAGCAGAGTTAGTCATGGAGTCACCAAGAAGAGTTAGTCACCAGACATATGTTATGTCACCAAGAAATTTTAGAGCACATTACCGAGTATACCAGATCCAACATAACAATTCAAATTTGATACATTGAACTTGGACACGGAGCAGGAAATATTTTATAGTTTTCAAGGTAAAAGTTAGGTAGAGCATTGGGATTTCAAAAAAATGATTGCACATGATCACGAGGCAATTCAACCAATGATATTCAAGTATAATAAATGCATTGGGAATGAACCAACCTTGCACCGCCTCACCTCCACCGTAGAAGGCGAAGGATCTAAATTAGGTTAGCCACCTTAAGATCATATAAAAGGAATAAAACATAAAGATAACAGATGATGATGAAAATTGCAGAGACAGGAGCAGTTACAATGATAGAGCTAAAGTTATAATGCAAAATTTTTAGGGTGCAAAATAGATAAGTCACCGAGTGCAGAATGAGGTAATGCACTTGCAAAGCATAAAGAGTCTAAACAACATTATGGTTGATGCATACTTGTAGACATTTTTGTAATAGTTTTTTTAATAGTTAGAAGAGTAGAAATCCCATTTAGTGGGTAGGCCCTAACATGTCTTATTTTGTAAATTCTCTAACTGGGTATATCTCTTAGATGAGAGATTGTAAATTCCTTTAATAAGGTAGACTGATTAAGTCTTTTGTACTCTTAACCAAGTATTATACTCCTAACATGGTAAGCTATCAGAAGTAGCTCTAACCAAGCAACCTTTATACTACAGTAGTGAAGGATTTTGGTTTCCATTCCCACCACAATATTTTCATCTAACAAAGGATTTCTGCATGACCAAAAATCATGGAGTTATGTGTCATGGTTTTCTAATTTAATTTACATGCTTTTCAATGTTTTTATGAATGATATTTAGTTCGGTGAAAAGTAAAGAATAGTAGTTAAAAGTTTTAAAGTACTGATTCACCCCTCCCCTCTCAACACTTACCTTTCCATAGGTTAATCCAGCAATTAGTATCAAAGATAGTCTCTTGAGATAAGGGTTTAACCACCTAAGAGTAAATATCATGACTATGGAAAGTTACAAGCAATCTAAGAAGATTGATAGTCTTGATTTTGAGTTGGAGAGTGCACAAGAGGTGATTGAAGATCTGAAAAGCAAGTTAGAAAAGTCCTTAAAAGTGAGAAATTAGTTGTGTAGTGAACTGAAATCCACACAAGAGCATGTTGATACTCTTGAGACAACATCTAAAGGCAGTCAGAATGGTGAAGCTGATTCAGCCATTGCAAAACTCATGGAAAAGAACAAGACACTCACTAAGAAACTGAACTTAGCAAAGATAGACCAAGAAGTACACGGAATAAGAATGAGTGAGATAATTAACTCTAAGGAAGTAGTTGAAGATGCATTGAGATTAGTTGAAGAAGACAAAAGATAGTTTGAGACAATAATTGTTGAGAAAGACAATGAGATCATGAGGATAACACAATTACACTATAATATGACCGATCAACTAGTAAGAGAAAATCTAGAGTTGACCAGGAAATAATTTAAGAATCAAGCACTAAAGTGTGAAGTTGAAAGATTGACTAGTGAACTAAAATCTAAAAAAGAAGCCAATGAGACACTAAAGATAAATGAAGAAACACTGAGATCATTGGATGCAAAACTTAAAGGTCAAAGACAACTGAAAGACAAAACTGGACTTGGATTCAATAGTGAGAGCACTACTGAGAAAGGGGATTCCTCTAATCAAGATGACAATCAAGATAATTCTACCACATCGAAGTCAAACAAGCCTATTTGCTACTACTGTGGGAAACTTGGACATACTCCAAATGTATGCAAAAGCAAAAGAGATAATGTACCGAATATCTCTAAGTTTGATGGATATTTCTATAACTGCAATAAGTATGGGCACTGAGCATTTGAATGTAGATCAAAGACTATAAACAACATAAGAAAGCCAAAATTTGATGGCTGTTCCAATAACTACAACAAGTATGGTCACAAATCTCAAGAACATAGATCAAAAAGGAGAAATGACAAATGGGTACCAAACTGACAAGATATGCCAAGCAATCGACAAGGTACATCTATACCACGGGACTACAATAAAAGGATATCATGTTTAGGCTGTGGAAGATATTGGCATATTGCTACAATTGCATGTTGCTACATGACAAGAAAAATAGAAGATCTTGGAGAAACCATGGCATGGCATGCTTCCATTGTCACAAGCTAGGTCACCTTGCCAAAGACTGCAGATACCAAGGAAGAGACATTTGAGAAATTAAAATTAAATGTTGAAAAAATGAGAGATCAGATGAATAAGACATGGAGAAGAAAGACCATGGGTGATGGAAGATCTTTTGGAACAGTTGAAGGCACCTCATCCTCCAGATTGGGTGCAACCAACTCTACCTAATCAGATAAGAGGTATGAGTAGGAACTGCAAGTTAAATTTCAAATCTTAAATTGATTCCTAAATCTCTGTGTAGAGATCCATATGAGCATACTTAGATGCATTAGGATATATATTGTTGATTTTATGTTTTATATTCATTCGGTAAAAGGTAATCGATAAAGTAAGTCAGAAGAGAATTAATTGTTATTTTTAAGATTGTTGGAAACCATAAACTTAGAAAAAGCTATAAATAGACCTCATCGTCTATTATTGTTACTTACCATTTTCTAGAGTAGTGTGAACAGAGTTGCTGAATTGAGTCTTCAAGTGAATTCGAGTGATTGTGAAGGTAATCCTAAACTACTTTGAGCTCATTTGAATCTATATAAGGTATTTTTTGGTGTTTCCTTACCTTTATTAGTGTAACTGAGTCATAGACACAAACCCTAGTTTGACAAATCTGTGTTTGAAAAGAAGATATGGCCCCGAAAGCACAAAACTGAGTTGTAGTTGAGAATGTTGAGCCCATGAATCCTAAGTACAAGCTACCTCCTGCAAAGGTAGGTAAACTAGACATGATGAGAGCACTTTTTTCCATTTTGGGTAGAGTTTTATTGATCGAGGACATTCTCATATTCATCCATTGTAAATTTGAGAAGATTTGTGAAGCAAAAATTGATTCATCCTACCTGAAGTTATGTGCAGATGAGAAACTAAAGAGCAATCAGGTTCATCTATAGTCAAAGGGTTTAACTCATGCCCTACATATTTTGAGGGTATTCAAAACTGAGTGGATAAGGATGGTCCTTAGCTGAGTACACAATAAATTTGTGTGGCTAGATCAACCTGTGAAGATCACCAAGGATGTATTTCACATTGTGATAGTATACACGATCAATGAAAAGTTGAAATCTATAAGACAGATTAAGAAGAACAAGTTGAGTGAGTTAACCAAAGCCAAATGGGATGGAAGAGGTGTGAATATTTCATCTATTGAATACCCCAAGTTGAAATTCACATGCAACATGTTGTCCTACCGAGTATTTCAATCATCCCAAGTGGACAACGTACCTTGTGGGTCTATTGATTTGGCTTACAAGATTGTAAAGAAAGATATGTAGATTGATCTATGTGAGATATTATTGAAACAACTTGAAGACAACATGAACACTATAAGGAAAGCCAAGAAAAACACATTGAAGTTTGGATCACTACTACTATGCATATGCTTTTATTTTGAGAACTTCTTTCCATCTATTGGAACTGTGGAATGGAATGTTGATAAGTCAATCATCTATCAAATCAGTGAGTATATTCAGAATCTAGGAGAGAATCTTGACATTGTTATGAATGAATACTTAACCAATTTCCAAGCTAGAATGCACCATAAATTTAGAGTTCCACCTCAATTAGTTGAGAAATATCATGATTCTATTAATTTTGAAGTGGACACTAACTCGTGCATTGTCAAGGAAGTTTATCCTAGGAGTACCTAGGTACAATGGGTTATGAGATGGACATAGACATTACATTTCAATAAATTGAAACTTACTTAGCTAAGTCTATTGACAAAAGAGCCAAGAGATATAGAACATATGAATAAGTTAAGGCTAAGATTAAGCAAGGTATCTTGGTACCTAAAATTCAAAGAAAATCTAACAAGATGATTGCTAATATGTCTAAGAATTTGGGAATTGATAATGAAGAAGATAAGGCAGGACCCTCTGAAGTGGAAGGAAAGAAACCACAAGTGTTGAAGCCTTCACTGAGCCCCAAATCTACTATATCATCAACAAGGTCTACAACAACACTGAAAGCAAAGAAGAATTTTTTTGAACTAAAAGACAAGTATATGTAAGAAGAAAGAAGACAAACACTAGACCAAGGAGAAAAATGAATCTACCACCAGACAGTGACACAAAGACTAGAGATTTAAGAAAATTCAAAGTTTTGAAAAAAACACCTCCACTAGGAAGTCTAGATGAAATGCTAGACATAATGAAGCAATATGGAAAATTTGGAGGAACGAAGCAAGCAAAATACAACACTCAAAGTAAAGATAACAAGGTAAAAATTGAAGATGCAATTGTTTAATCTTTACACAAATTCAGATACACACCACTTGAAGTTATCAATTTTTTTCCTATTGAGTTATACAACAACATAGATGCAAGATAGAAATATGCTATGAATGTTGAAAAACAAATGTGAGAAAGATCACTCATGCTAACTATACCAAATCTATTTGTTGAAGAAATTGAAGCGACATTGAAACAACATTCTAAATGATTTCTTGGAAAAGGTAGATCTTTAAGGATTATGATAGGAGATTTGGAGCAATTACAGTTATAAAATGATTCCAAATGGAGAGAGATATTCAAAATCAAAGAGAGTGAATCACAAGTTGATCAAGAAAAGGATAACATAACCGATGAAGTTGTAAAAGATGATCAAGGTAAGAATAATCCTATTGATTGGACAATTGACACCGATGAATTTATTATTGAAGATATTACTGACAAGGATCCAGGAGATGATATAAGGAGAACCTTAAGGTCTTGTGAATATCTTTAAACCATTTTGGCTTGTAGGTTGGTTTAGAAAACCACCAAGGTAATAAGGACTAAATATAAATTCCCAAGGTTGTTTTGTGTGTGTTTAAGTGGTAATAGTGTGTATAGTTTAATGTTTGGTGTGATCAATTAGGATCTAAGAGCTTAAGTCCTAGAAAGTCAACAAAAGGGTCAAAGGTTAACCAAAACTCCAAAAATGGAGTGGCACTTGTTATTTTGGTGTTTTTAAGTGGTTAAAGGTCTTATGTAATGGTCTAGAGTCGTTTTGAACCACTAAGATTAGTGGAGTGACAAAATGACAAAAGTTGTAAAAGTTGCTCATGACAACTTTGTAACTTTGCAAAGTTGTCATGACAACATTTCCTAGAATTGAAGAAATAGCTTTAAATGTGTTCTAGTCTTGACCTTAAGGTCTGAACACATAGGGGTAACCTATAAAAGGTTAAACAAACTGTAATCTAAGGGTTGGCTTTTCTATTGTACGAACTAAGTTTGGAAAGGAGCATTAAATTGATTATAATTCAAATCAGAGCTTTGATCCAGATCTTTAATGGATTGAATGGCATGAATGAATGAATTGAGACTTTGGTTTTTTCCGTATAGAAGTTCTTTGTGGAGTTATTTTTTTAGATTGTTACTTCCATTGTACATTTTGTAAATTCTTTGAGTTTCGATGTTTCGCTGGTCTATTTAGGGCCAGTCTTGTAAATATGTGTCCCTCTTGAGTTCCCGTGGTTGGAAAACTATGGAAAATTGGAATCAAGTAGGAGACAGTGTAAATATTGTAAATAAGTGTTTTGGGGTCTATGAATGCAGGAGAGCTATTTTTTCCAACAGGCCCTAGGTGAGTGCAATGGCATTCTGGTTAAGAGGTTGTGCATAATAGTAGCATGGAAAGATGCTAAATGGATTGGATTGAACCAATCAATGGTGGGAGAAAGTAGAGGACTATATACTTGAAAAATGACTGTAACAAGAAGAGTAGTTGAGTTGTGTAGAGCAATCATTGAAAGAAAAGAACCCAAACTAGTGAACTTGCTCCAACTAAAACCCTTAAAAATAGGGGTTTAGTGAAAGTCCTATGTACGAACAGGGTGGGGGTCTAAAACCTAGAAAATACTAGAGACAAGGTTGGCCTTATGAAGAATACATAGTTGATTCAGAGATTTGTTAAGAGAATTTGTGAAGAAATCTAAGAAAATCAATTTCTAGGAGGCCTAATTGACCAAAAAGGCTACAAGCCTCAAAACAAGAAAACTATGAACTCGACTAGAAACCTTTTAGAGAATCTATCCAAGTGGATTAGCATCAGTTGAAAGTGACCTAGGAAAGGTCAGTAACTAATTTTTCTCATAGTTCTTCATATCATCCTCAAACATATGGTCAGACAGAGGTAATAAACAAAGTTCTTGGCAACTTGCTAAGATGTTGACTAAAGAGTATGGGCAAGGATGGGAACAAGTTATTCCACAGACAGAATTTTCCTATAATGATAGCACAAATAGGACTACTGGTAAGATTCCATTTGAGATTGTGTATGGACTACATCCTAGGGGTGTTCTTGAGCTGAGAGACCTAAAACATTATGAAGGGATCAGTGGTCATGCAGATGATTTTTCTCAATCAATGAGAGAGGTTCATGAGAAAGTGCAGAAAACATTAGTAGAAGCTAATCATAAGTTGAAGGCTAAGAAAGATGAAGGTAGAAGAGACCTACAATTTCAGGTAGGAGACTTGGTGATGGTATACTTGAACAAGGATAGACTAGAGAAGGGAACACCAAGCAAACTACAGATGAAGAGGATTGGACCTTGTAAGGTGTTGGCTAAATATGGTCCCAATGCCTACAAGATAGATCTACCAAAGGATATGTCCATTTCTCCCATTTTCAATGTGAAGGACTTGATTTAATACAAGGTTCTAGATATATATGAGGGAAATTACAGTGCAGATATGAGTAACGATGTAGAAGAAATCCAAGTACCTGAACAAATAAAGCCACAAGTGGAGAAGATTCTAGATTCAAGAGTGAAGAAGGAGACAAGGAACAAAGTATACATGGAACACTTGGTGAAATTGGAACTCCAACCTAAGTCTGAGGCTACATGAATAATAGAAGGAGATTTCAAGAAGCATGGCATAAGCATGGAGTTCATCACACCTAAAATACCCTAATTTGTTTATTGCAGGGGGAAAATGGTGCAAGAGCACCATAAGGTCTAGTTGTGAATATATTTAAACCATTTTGGCTTGTAGGTTGGTTTAGAAAACCACCAAGGTAATAAGGACTAAATATAAAGTCCCAAGGTTGTTTTGCGTGTGTTTAAGTGGTAATAGTGTTTAGATTTTAGTGTTTGGTGTGATCAATTAGGATCTAAGAGGTTAAGTCCTAAAAAGTCAACAAAAGGGTTAAAGGTTGACCAAAACTCCAAAAATGGAGTGGAACTTGTGATGTTGGTGTTTTTAAGTGGTTAAAGGTCTTATGTAATGGTCTAGAGTAAAGTTGAACCACTGAGAGTAGTGGAATGAAAAAATGGCAAAAGTTGTAAAAGTTGCTCATGACAACATTTCCTAGAATTGAGGAAATAGATTTAAATGTGTTCTAGTCCCGACCTTAGGGTATGAACACCTAGGGGTAACCTATAAAAGGTCAAAAAAATCCTAATCTAAGGGTTGGCTTTTCTATTGTATGTACCGAGTTTGGAAAGGAGCAAGAAATTGATTGTAATTTGAATCACAGCCTTGATCTAGATCTTTAATGGATTGAATGGCATGAATGAATGCATTGAGAATTTGTGTTTTTCCATATAGAAGTTCTTTGTGGAGTTATTTTTTTATATTGTTACTTCCATTTTTCATTTTGTAAATTCTTTGAGTTTCGTTGTTTTGCTGGTCTGTTCAGGGCTAGTCTTGTAAATATGTGTCCCTCTTGAGTTCCCGTAGTTGGAAAACTATGGCCACTTGGAATCAAGTAGGAGACAGTGTAAATATTGTAAATATGTATTTTGGGGTCTATGAATGTAGGAGAGTTATTTTTTCCAATAAGCACTAGGTGAGTGCAGTGGCATTCAGGCTAGGAGATTGTGCAAAATAGTAGCATGGAAAGATGCTAAATGGATTGGATTGAACCAATCAATGGTGGGATTAGGTAGAGGAGTGTATCCTTGACAAATGAATGTAAGGAGAAGAGTAGTGAATTTTTTTATAGAAACCATTGAAAGAAAATAACTTAGACTGGTGAACTTGCTCCTAAAACCCTTAAAAATAGGGGATTGGTGAAAGTCCTGTGTATGGACATGGTGGGGGTATAAAACCTAGAAAATCCTAGAGCCTAGGTTTCCCTTATGAAGAATCCATAGTTTATTTAGAGATTTGTTAAGATAATTTGTGAAGAAAGCCAAGAAAACTACTTTTTAGGAGGCCTAATTAACCAAAAAGGCTACAAGGCTTCAAAATAAGAAAACTATGAACTCGACTAGAAACCTTTTAGAGAATCCATCCAAGTGGATTAGAATCATTTGAAAGTGACCTAAGAAAGGTCAAGAATTTGGGAGAAAATTGGTTCAATGGAGCCTAAGGGTGCATTATAGGAGTAATAATGAAAGGAGAGTGTTTTTAAATTTGTGGTGAGTTATAAGGGAAGCAGGGGATCATAGAGTTGACCTTTGGATAGGGTAGAGGAAGATACCCTGGGAAGATGAAAGAAAGGTCTTAGTTGGAGTAGGAGTTCTCTTGTGCTCTAGTAATGGAGGGTCGGGCTCTGGTTCTGCCTCCTCTTCAACTTGACTCTTTCTTTTATCTTTTTCCTCTCCTATCTGTTATTTCATCTTGCCTTTTGTCTCTACCACTTCTTCTAATTTTAGCTTCATATCCTCCATAGCTTCTTCAAGAATTCTATTCTTGACTTTCTACTTTGACAAGTCCCTTTCCAATTCTTCATTGGTCACCATGGTTCTTTCTCCATTGGATTCACTTTTCTCTATCATACACTAACCACTTCCCAAGCCTTTCAATGGCTCTGATACCAATTTGATGGGGATCTCTAGCACAAGAGCACTCCTGCTCCAACTAAGACCTTTCTTTGGTCTTCCAAGGGTATCTTCCTCTACCCTCTCTAGAGGTCAACTCTATGATCCCCTACTTTCGTTAGAACTTACCACCAATTCCAAAACACTCTCCTTTCCTTCTCACTCGTACAATGCACCCTTAGTCTCCATTGAACCACTTTTCTCCCAAATCACTTTCAGAAATAGGGATGGGATTATTGACCTTTCCTAGGTCACTTTAAAATAATGCTAATCCACTTGGATGGATTATCTAAAAGGTTTCTAGTCGAGTTCATATTTTTATTGTTTTGAGGCCTTGTAGCCTTTTTGGTAAATTAGGCCTCCCAAAAACTAGTTTTCTTGGCTTTCTTCACAAATTCTCTTAACAAATATCTGAGTCAACTATGGATTATTCATAAGTCCAACCTAGGATCTAGGATTTTCTATGTTTTAGACTCCCACCCTATCCGTACATAGGACTTTCACCAAACCCCTATTTTAAAGGGTTTTAGGAGCAAGTTCACCAGTCTGGGTTCTTTTCTTTCAATGGTTTCTCTAAAAAAATCCACTACTCTTATCCTTTCAGTCATTTGTCAAGGATACAATCCTCTACTTTCTCCCACAATTTATTGGTTCAATCCAATCCATTTAGCATCTTTCCATGCTACTGTTCTGCACAAGTTCCTAACCAAAATGACACTCCACTCACCTAGGGCTTGTTGGAAAAAATAGATCTCCTACATTCACAAACCCCAAAACACATATTTACAATGTTTACACTATCTCCTACTTGATTCCAAGTTTCCATAGTTTTCAACCACGGGAACTCAAGAGGGACACATATTTACAAGACTGGCCCTGAACAGACCAGTGAAACAACGAAACTCAAAGAATTTAAAAAATGTACAATGGAAGTAAATATATACAAAAATAAATCCACAAATAACTTCTATATGGAAAAATAAAAAGTCTCAATCCATTAAAGATCTGGATCAAGGCTCTGGTTCTAATTACAGTCAATTTCTTGCTCCTTTCCAAACTCAGTCCGTATAATAGAAAATCCAACCCTTATATTAGGGTTTGTTTGACCTTTTATAGGTTACCCCTATGTGTTCAGACCCTAAGGTCAGGACTAGAACACATTTAAAGCTATTTCCTCAATTCTAGGAAATGTTTTCATGACAACTTTGCAAAGTTGTAAAGTTGTCATGAGCAACTTTTGTCATTTTTCATTCCACTACTCTCAGTGGTTCAAATCGACTCTAGACCATTACATAAGACCTTTAACCACTTAAAAACACAAAAATCACAAGTGCCACTCCATTTTTTGAGTTTTGGTCAACCTTTGACCCTTTTTTTACTTTCTAGGACTTAATCTCTTAGATCCTAATTGATCACACCAAACACGAAACTCTAAACACTATTACCACTTAAACACACACAAAACAACCTTGGGACTTTATATTTAGTCCTTATTACCTTGGTGGTTTTCTAAACCAACCTACAAGCCAAAATGGTTTAAAGAGCTTCACAAGACCTTAAGGTGCTCCTGTACCACATCGATGAAGTTATTATTGAAGATATTACTGACAAGGATCTAGGAGATGATATATCACAAGATGAGAATGTTATGGCAACCAATCACGCCGATAAAAAATAAATGAACATCAATTATAAGGATACTAATGATCCTATTCTACAGCTTGTATTGGAACAAGTACTAGATTATCAACAACTCAAGGTGATAATGATACAATTTCTATGGATACATATGAGGTGGCCATCGAGCCTCAAAATGAAGCAACACAAGAAATAAATATTCAACCAAAGGAAAAAAAGAGAACAAAAAGGAAAAGGAAATAGAGAAAGAGAAGGAAAAGGAAATAGAGAAATAAAAGGAAAAGGAAGTTGAGAAATAAAAGGAAACTGAGAAGGATATGACTACCTAGAAACCAGCAGCACTGAACATCGAATTGGTTCCCCCAACTGAGTACATTGCACAACAACAAGAGATCAACAAAGATGAACCAAATGAAAAAAGTAATCAAAAGGAAGCCAAGAAACACACAAATGAGCAGAAAGAGGACACACTAAAAGAGAATAAAGAAGAGGATAAACATGACGAAAAGAAGGAAGAAAACAAACAAGAAGAGTAGAGAGATAAAAATAGTACAACAGAGACAACATATGATGCACTAAAGGCATACTATTTCCCAAAGAATTCAACAAGTGGAAGTATACTAGAAAAGAAGAAGAAATCAAAGAAGAGGAAACATGTCGATATGAGCCAACCGATCATTTTACCAAATGTTGACCTATCTACTATGAGCCTCGATGAAATGATTGAGTATGAAGAATTGGTGAGACTTAAGACAATGTAAAATAAATTACTTCAAAAGAGAAAGAAGACTGATGTATTGGAAAGTGTCAAGGATGTATTACTGGAAATTGTTCTAGATGCCACTGTTGATGAAATAGAAGATATCGTTAGTCAAGTAGGACTAGTAGAACAAGTTTGAAATCCAAATCAAGTCACTACTGACTGCATGATGAAGATTCATGCAAGGAAGATGGAACTGCAAATGATTGAATCCATTCTAGACAGCATTGCAGTAGACAAAGTATCACTTTCTGAGGCATCTACCTATATTGAGACTAAATTGTCTCATATTCTTTCAATATTTCAAAAAAATTGTTCCATTTCAAACTTCACCAAGGACATAAGGAAGAAATATGAGTCTATTGAGACTAAGCAGACTGAGCAACTGAAAAATGTCACTACCAACCCTGGTTCTTTACAAGTCTATTACTCAAGGTTGAAACACTTGATGGGGATGCAACAAGAACTAAGATGAGAAGAGCATAAGAGAAGGATGGAACTTCTAGAGCTACAAGAACTTTTGATTCCCCACATTGAATCCATGTAAAGACATTTGAAAAATGTCAAGGATTTGGTCAACACCCCCGATAGTAGTTCACTAGACACCATCATTGGAATGGAAGTTGATGTTGTTGCTCAAATTGTTGTACTTAAAACACTCAAAGATGCATGGGAGTCATCCCTAGCTCAATTTCAGAAGAAGTACCCACACATTTTTTATAAGGTACAAGTTTATCCTACCGAGCACTAAGAAATCTTGGTTTTGGTATATTTGTCAAAAAAGGGGGATAACATAATATGTATGGATATAGTACATAATGGAGATATAAGTATGTGTATAGGGGGAGTTACACAATATTTTGAAAAATTTTACCGAGCTATGGTATGTTATAAGAAGTATTATCTAATGACGAGTTGTACAAGAGTTGTACAAATTTTGATGACTTTGAAGTTTTTGTCAAAATGCCAACTAATGCCAAAGGGGGAGATTGATGCAACTGTAAGATAGTTTGTTGTCATTAGCTTTGTCAAAGTCATGATAGTCAATGAAGCTAGTCGGTAAAAAGGAATAATACACTAAGGTAGACAATTGGTGAAGAAGAGTATCAAAGACACCAAGCAACAAACAGTAACAAGCACCGAGTTAAGAAAAGGATAGTTACCAATTAGGTGTTAGTCACCAAGTCACCAAGCAGAGTTAGTCACCGAGTCACCAAGAAGAGTTAGTCATTGAGAAGACGTTATGTAACTGAGAAAGATCAAAGCACATTACCAAGTATACCAAAGCTGACATAACAATTCAAATTTGATACATTGAACCTGGATGGCAAGCGGGAAAATTGTTAGTAATAACTGAGAGGGGGGGTGAATCAGTGGCCTCAAAAATTAATCCTTAAATCAACCCTTCAAAACTTATAACCACTAATTATATCTCAATTTATCTTTTTTCCTACAAGATGAATGCCATGAAATACTTATATCAATTTACTACTTGTCGGTTTTCTCTGTCAAACCTTCTTTTGTATGTTTACCG
Organism: Thuja plicata; assembly: GCA_018584345.1. Lineage (NCBI taxonomy): Eukaryota > Viridiplantae > Streptophyta > Pinopsida > Cupressales > Cupressaceae > Thuja > Thuja plicata. Next base: position 3,867,165 of record MU227747.1, read on the forward strand.
ATAAGTAGTCATCTATTTATTGAAATATAGTTAATATGCAGAGTATACCGATAAATCTAGAATGAATTATGTAAGATACAAAATAGTAAAGAAATGAATCATACACACATAACACATGGATTTTAACGTGGAAACCTTGTTAAGGGAAAAACCACTAGGATCGGCACCCCAAATTTTCACTCTTCTGAAGTGAGCCCTGTTAAGAGCCAACCTTGTTAAAGGTTACAAACACACTATTAGGTGTGACCTTGTTAGAGGATTTTATACATAGAGGTTTTCACTTAGTATCGGGCATCTAATGCTGCCATCCTTGAATCAGCCTCTTTCTTGGACTGCCAATAGGCATCGGGCGTATCCAATGCTACTTTCATGAATCAACCTTTTTGGCACTCCTTGAGATGTACCTCAATATATAGAAGATTGTTAAGTCCTGCTCGGTTAAGAGACTTGATGCTTCAATGGTTAAAATGAAACACTATGACATGTTCATATTGCAACTTAAATTGCATATTTTCAGATCTATTTAAGTACATTACCTCTCTGACCAATGTATCAATTCAATCATTGTGCTCCACACTTTCTGCTTTGTGATGTTGTGCTCATTGTTCGTCTATGTCTACATAATTCCTTAGCTCTCCCTTTAGCTTGTTTGATCAGGACTGCATGAATTTTCTCTTCATCAGTTTCTCTTCAGCATCCTCTTTTTGTTCACTCCCCTTAATCCCCTTTTGTAAATGAATTAGGCTTGTCTCTTATATAGACATAATATTCATTGTTTCTTGGTTCTTGATTCTTGGCATGATAAACAATCCAGCCAATTAGATTTAAAGCATAACTCCTGATTTGTCTCACAGATATCTTCTTGCCAACTAAGCATTTTTTTCATTTTCTAAACTCTCTATTCTATCAATTAATACTTCAGTTAGTCATCGGTGATAACTGACTGTTCCATCGGCATGAATTTAGTTGTCATCAGGATCTTCATCCTTGTCTTTTCCGTCAGGCAGCACTAAAATTTTGTCCATCGGGTTACTCTGTGTTTTTCTCGTCGAATAACATTGTAACTCTGCTCATCGGCAATGTTGTGCATTTCCTCATCAGGCAAAACTGTGACTTTTTTCTTTTACTATGACTGTCGGGTGCACTCTATTGGTGTATGTAGTCACTTTAGTGAATACTTGACTTATATGCATTATAGATAACATAGCCTTTGATTCATCGGTTCTTTGAAGTCTTTGGTAGTATTACAATGACCATATAGATTATATCAAGTTGACATCATTGACAATACAATACATTAACTGATTTAATGCCTTGCATGATCATCAACTTAACATCTTCAAACATTTAATTAGTTACATGTCATCAATCTCTCACTTTGGCATTGATGGCAACATACTACATTATCATACTATACTATTGCTAATACAATATGAAATATATAGTTTCATCAAGCTTTCCTAATGTAACTATTACAAATGTCTAGCTTTCAGTAAGCTCAAGTAGCTTTGATTTGATTCTTGCAGGATTTATATCTGTCTTTAATCCCTTCACTGGATGGATGTAGAATATTTCTTTCTCTGATTTGATGTGTTCTCCTTCCGTGTCAAACTCTCTCCCTTTGACTGTTCTCCTTTCTTTTGATTTAACTCTCCCTTTGTATCAACAACTCTCTCTTTGCATAATATTTCCATACAATCTCTCTCCCTAAGGATATAATCTTTCCCTATTGGAGTAATGTGATAATGGATAATCTCTCTCCCTTTCCAGAAGGGTGTGATAATATGGATAATCTCTCTCCCTTTGACAACAATGCCAAACAAATATTTTTCAAATATCTGACATTAATGTCAAGCAATCTTTTCTCTCCATCCATAATATATTCCTTGATTTTCCCTTTTAGCAATACAACAATATTCTCTAGTGCTTGGTGATGATATATACATGTCTGTATATAGATGTAGTTTTGAATTTCATCTCTTTACTTGCATCAACATGAATGATATTCTGATAATATGTAGGCTGATGCAGCCTTCTAGTCAGCTTACTGACTAGTAGACAAGGGTCTGACCCCTAGTCTCTTTCTCAAGTACTCAAATGCATCCTTGGGCAGTGGTTTGGTGAAGATATCAGCCAATTGTTCCTTTGATTGCACATACTCAAGTATCACCTCCTTTGCCTGAACTTATTCTCTTAAATAATGATACTCGATGGCAATATGCTTTATTTTAGCATGCATGACAGGATTTTTGGAAATGTTTATTGCACTTGTATTATCACAGTAGATAATTACTAGTTCTACAATTTGCATATGCATACCTTCCAGTAACTATTTGATCCATACAATATTTGAGCAGTTTGCAGCAGCACCAATATATTATGCCTCTGTAGTAGATTGTGAGATGCATCCTTATTTCTTGTTCATCCATGTGACAAGTCTGTCACCCATGAAGAATGCTCCTCCAATTGTTCTCTTCTGGTCATCAATAGTTCCAGCTCAATCAGCGTCGATAAAGACCTAAAGTTCAAATTTTCCTTCTCTTTTATACCATAAGCCATATTCCTTGGTATTCTTTAGACATCTTAGGATTCTTTTCACAACAGTCATATGTGATTCCCTGGGATTAGCAGAAAAACTAGTAACTATTCCTATTGCATGTGCAATATCTGGTCTAGAGTAACATTTATATTTGCTACTGCTCTCATTTCTTGAATGGCAGATACTCTAATAGCTTAAGTAGGCAGTAAGGTTCTTATAATTTTACTTACCACTATATCTTCTTCTAGTACACCTCCAACTCCTTGGATAATACTGACTACCTCTTTGATTTTTGTGTTGTACTGAGTGATTTTTTCACCTTCTTTCATTTTGAGGTCATCAAATTTTCCTCTAAGGATTTCTACCTTGGCTCTCAAAAAAAATTTGTAACTACCATGTATAAGCTTCAATTTGTCCCACATCTACTTTGTAGCTTTGCATTCTTTGACATCTTCAAATTCAGCATCGAAGAGTGAGGAAGGAAGCTCTATCATCATGTTGTTGTGTTCATACTTCTCTCTCATTTTTTCAATTGTTGGTGCTCCTGTGGGTAACACATATTTAGTTTCTAGGAATTGAGTAACATCATTACCAATACCTGATAAGTGGAGTCTTATCCTACTCTGCCATGAAGCAAAATTATCTTTGTTCAACTTGGGCACATCTCGTCTGTTCATCTTGTGATCTTTGGCTTAGGCCTTGAAACCTTCTTTCTAAGCACACAAGCTCTAATACCAATTGTTAGTAATAACTGAGAGGTGGGGTGAATCAGTGGCCTCAAAAATTAATCCTTAAAACAACCCTTCAAAACTTATAACCACTAATTATATCTCAAGTTATCTTCTATCCTACAAGATGAAAGCCATGAAATACTTATATCAATTTACTACTTGTCAGATTGCTCCCTCAAACCTTCTTCTGTACGTTTACCAATAAGCAGTCATCTATTTACCGAAATACAGTAAATATGCAGAGTATACTGATAAATCTAGAATGAATTATGTAAGATACAAAACAGTAAAGAAATGAATCATACACACATAACACATGGATTTTAACATGGAAACCCTGTTAAGGGAAAAACCACTGGGACCGGTACCTCAATTTTTCACTCTTCTAAAGTGAGCCCTATTAAGATCCAACCCTGTTAAATGTTACAAACACACTATTAGGTGTGACCTTGTTAGAGGATTTTATACATAGAGTTTGTCACTTAGTATCGGGCATCTAATGTTGCCATCCTTGAATCAACCTCTTTCTTAGACTATCAATAGGCATCGGGCATATCCAATGCTACTTTCATGAATCAACCCTTTTGGCACTCCTTGAGATGTACCTCAATATACATAAGACTGTTAAGTCATGCTTGGTTAAGAGACTTTATGTTTCAATGGTTAAACTGAAACACTATGACCTGTTCATATTGCAACTTAAATTGCAGATTTTTACATCTATTTAAGTACATTACCTCTCTGACCAATGTATCAATTCAATCCTTGTGCTCCACACTTTCTTCTCTGTGATGTTGTGCTCACTGTTCATCGGTGTCTACAAAATTCCTTAGCTCTCCCTTCAGCTTGTTTGATCAAGACTGCATGAAGTTGTTCTTCATCCTCTTCAGCATCCTCTTTCTGTTCACTCTCCTTAATCCCCTTTTGTAAATGAATTAGGCTTGTCTCTTATATAGACATAATATTAATTATTTCTTGGTTCTTGATTCTTGGCATGATAAACAATCCAGCCAATTAGATTTAAAGCATAACTCATGATTTGTCTTGCAGATATCCTCTTGGAAACTAAGCATTTTTGTAATTTTCTGAACTCTCTGTTCTGTCGGTCAATACTTCAGGTATTCATCAGTGATAATTGATTGTTCCGTTGGTGTGACTTCAGTTGTCATTGGGATCTTTGTCCTTGTCTTTTCCATAGGGCAACACTAAAATTATGTCTGTATAGTTACTCTGTGTTTTGCTCGTCGGACAACACTGTAACTCTGCTCATCGGCAATGTTGTGCATTTCCTCGTCGGGAAACACTGTGACTTTTTTCTTTTACTGTGACCTTTGGGTGCACTCCATCGGTATATGTAGTCACTTTAGTGAATACTTGACTTATATGCATTACTGATAGCATAGCCTTTGATTCATCGGTTCTTTGAAGTCTTTGGTAGTATTACAATGACCATACAGATTATATCAAGTTGACATCAATGACAATACAATACATTTATTGATTTAATGCCTTGCATGATCATCAACTTAACATCTTCAAACATTTAATCAGTTACATGTCATCAATCTTTTACAGTTTTTAAGGTTAAAAGTTAGGTGGAGTGTTGGGATTTCAAAAACATGATTGCACGTGATCATGAGGAAATTCAACCAATGATATTCAAGTATAATAAATGCATTGGGACTGAAACCAACCTTGCACCACCTCACCTCTACTACAGAAGGAGAAGGATCTATATTAGGTTAACCATCTTAAGATCATATAAAAGGAACATAACATGAAGATCATGACATATGATCTTGAAAATTGTAGAGACGGAAGCAGTTATAGTGATAGAGCTAAAGTTATAATACAAATTTTTAGGGTGTAGAAAAGATAAGTCACCGAGTGCAGAATGAGGTAACACACTTGCAGAGCATAAAGTGTTTCAACAACATTATGGTTGATGCATACTTGCAAATATTTTTGTAGTAGTTTTTGTAATAATTAGAAGAGTAGAAATATCATTCAATGGGTAGGCCCTGACAGGTCTTATTTTGTAAATCCTCTAACTGGGTACATCTCTTAGATGAGAGATTGTAAAATCCTTTAGCAAGGTATACTGAATAAGTCTTTTGTACACTTAACCGAGTATTATACTCCTAACAAGGTAAGCTATCAGAAGTAGCTATTATTGTAGCTCTGACCGAGCAACCTTTATACCGCAGTAGTGAAGGATTTTGGGTGTCATCCCCACCACATTTTTTTCCTCCAACAAAGGATTTATGCGTGACCAAAAATCATGGAGTTATGTGTCATGGTTTTCTGATTTAATTTACATGCTTTTCAATATTTTTATGAATGATATTCAGTTTGGTGAAAAGTAAAGAATAGTAGTTAAAATTTTTAAAGTAAATTTTCACCCCTCCCCTCTCAACAGTTACCTTTCAATATACTAATCCAACAATTACTCCCAGTAGTCATTTCACTAGTCTTACCACCTTGGTTTCTATTATTATGTCTACTTTCAAACCTCTTGCTCAGCTTTTCTTCAATCTTCAAAGCCATCTGATAAGCATCTCCTATTGTTGTCATCCGAACAGTAAGTAACTCTTCTTTAATAATAGGTCTTAAACATAGATATACCTAGCAAACTTTTCTTTATCATCTTCAGAATGATCAGTCCTAATGAGGATTCTATAAAACTCCTTGGTATACTCCTACACTAATTTATTTGTCTTCTTCAAGCCTTACATCTTTTTAAACATTTCTAATTCATAATCCACTGGGATGAATTTGCTTCTCAACCTTTCAACCATTTGACCCCATTTAGTGATCTTTTCCTTTCCTCTCCCACTTTTTTCCAATTTAACTTCTCTCCACCATATATTTGCATGACCTTTTAGCTTTGTCTTGGCAAATTAAACTCGGTCAGGATCTTCTACTTCCTCATACTCGATGCATTCCTCCATATCATTAATCCAATCAATCAATTCCTCTGGCCTAAGGCTACTAGAAAATGTGGAAACTTCAATCTTAGGTCTTTTCCCAATTTTATACATAGCTTCCAAAAATCTGGTCTCTTCCAGATCTCTGACTTCTTCTATAGCTTCCTCAAAATGTTCTTCTTCCTCGTATTCTTCATCACTATCGAGATTCTCTTTTGATGCATTCTTTCTTCGCAACTCATCTTATAGATCTTTCACTTATTTTTGCAACACTCTAAAATCATCACCATTAACTTCCTCCAGAGGTTCCTCCACATTGATCTCACAAGTTTTCTTGAGAGGCATCTTCAATCCACCGATCTCCAAGGATTGAAACTCAACTCTGATACCACCTGAAGTAGTGCCAAGGTGAGAGAATCTCCAAAGGAGATATCCAACCTTTCTACTAGAGTCAACACAGTGGAAATTAAAGAAACCATAGAGATAGAAATCAACATAATAGTTTATTATCATCAACAGGAATTACATCCAACATGACAGCCTATAAAGAATGGTTAAATTCCACTTAGTTAAGAGATTTTTTGATCCAATGGTTAAACTGAAACAGTATATGATCTGTTCATAAATACAACTTAATCTTGCATATGTTTAGATCTATTGTAAGCTCATAATACCTCTTCTGATTAATGTTCTCTTCAATTCCTTTGCTCTAGTTCTTTCTTCTCGGTAAATGTTGTTGCTTCTCTGTTGCTCAGTGTCCGTAGAATTCTTAGCTATGTTCTTCATCTTGTATGATCAGATCTGCATGAAGACTTCTTATCTTCACCAGAATTCTCGTCAACATTCCTCTCTTTTTTAATGAATTTCCTTGTCTCTTTATATAGACATGATTTCACCGTTCTTCTGTCCTTCTTGTTTTCTTCATTGATCAATTCTTCATCCGTAAAGCTCGAAATGCTTGCTTTAGTTTTATTCTATAAATCTCTCCTTATTTTCTAGAATAAAACATGCTTTAAATCTCCTTCTTATCTTTAGCTTTTTAACTGATCGATGAAAACAAAGTAAATAATCAGTTAACTCTAAATATAGCTCATGTCAGCTAAGTTGTTTTGTCATTTCCTAACTTCAGTTCTCGTCGGTTTGTAATGACCTAAAAATGGTCATCTAAACCCTAGACCCCCAATCTCAACAATTAATCAAGAAACCCTAATCTTGATTATTCTAAGTCCTAAATCAAACAGGAAATTCATCAAATTTGAACTGATCTGACCTAAACCCTAGGTCCTAATCAATCATCATACTTGATTAATTAATTAATTAATTATTTCCAAAAATATAATACATTGGCAAATAAACCTTATGTTAATTATTTAATTGATATTCTAATATATTAATTTAATAAAATCACTAAATTGTTAATAAAATTCAAAAAGGAATTTAATTAATTAATAAAAACAAAATATGCATTTAAAATCAATTAAATCTTTAAAAATGCTTATGATGTCATCAACTATTTGTTTGAATTAAAATATGCATTTAAATCAATTAAATATTTAAAAATGCATATGATGTCATCAACTAATTTTTGGAAATAAATATGTTTTATTCAATTGATTTAATCTTATATTTTCTCAATTGGAAATAAATATGTTTTATTCAATTGATTTAATTTTATCTTTTCTCATTTTGGAAACAAATTTGTTTTATTCAATTAAATTAATCCTATCTATTTATCATTTTGGGAATAAAGTTGTTAACTGAAAAATGATTTTTGGAAGTTTCCAAAAAGACTGAATCTTTCGACCAATCAAATTGCTTGCACATGGATTGTGCTTCCTCAAATTGAATCTGAGCCACTCATTTCTGTTAGAATACTTCAGAGATAACTAAGAGGGGGGGTGAATCAGTTATCTGCAACTTTAAATCTTTATCTTATACTTATTAATCCAGATTGATACAAAGTAAATGCACATGCAGATAACACTTTACACAACACATCAATTTGGTTACAGGGAAACCAAATGGTAAAAACCCCAGTGGGAATTAGTACCCACAAAGAACTATACTGTTTATAGTGATCCCTGTTAAAAGATCTTCCAACCCTGTTAGGAGTTGTACATTACAATGCAGTAGTATAGTGACCTGGTTAAGGGTCAGACCCTGTTAGGAGTATTTTACAATAACCCTGTTAGGGGTGGAGGACTCACTGTCCAAGTGGTGAAGGCTACAACCTTCTGGTTATTTAATACACACTGTATCAACAAGGTGAACTGCTATTTCTGACACTTCTTGTCTGATCAATTCCTTTTATGTGCCAATGCTTTAACCTCTTGTAAAGCACTATAACAATCGTATCTGTATTCTGAAAGCTTCAACTTCAATATCTATATTATCAACATATGATAAATATAGCTCTGTTGCTTTAACACTCTGCTCTGCTTTTCTAATCTCTGGCTTTCGCAACTCTTCTTATCACAAA
>MU227747.1:3882394-3902455 GCA_018584345.1 Thuja plicata
TAAACATGTCAACAACATGTATCTATCCATGCTAGTCTTCATGTCATCATATTGATAAGTACATACAGAAGTACTACTGTGTATTATATGTTGTCATCAATGACAAACATACAATCAATCAACTGTTCAGAATCAAATCTACAACAATTTCCTCTAATCTCGACCGTCAATTTTGGGAGAGATTTTATATAAAAGAGAGCTTCATTTCCTTCACAAAGGACCCAGTTTTAGCTATCGTTATTATACTATTTTTGGCATTCAAGTATCTTGCATTCTTAGTTTCAATTACTTATATTTTTTAATTGTTTTTAGTTGCATGCAAACTTCATAATCTAGAGCATTTTTAATTTGGGCTTTAAAAAGAACAAAAACATTTGCATATCATTTAGAATCATATCATTTTAGCTATTTCAAATCCTTCGTTTACAGCAGGCGTAGTCACTATTTCTTGCAGTGACCTGAGAGTAAGATTCAAACTCCTACCTACTAGAAGGTAACGAGCCGATGTCGGTCAGCCTTGGGCATTTCAATATTATGCTTTTGTCATTTTCTAATATGCTAACCTCGTAATGGTTCATTGAAGCGTGTGTTTGCAGTTGTAGGTATCTGACACAATTTCACACGCACATTTCTGGCACCCACCATGGGGCTCAAATTTCATTTTGAGGCAAAGATTACCCAAATCTCTTTTTGAGTCAAATTTGACTGCACTATCACTTTCGAATCATCATTTCGGTTGAAAATGACTACAAACATGTCGATACTTGTCAAAAGTTGAATCTGTGGCAAAAAAAATTGCCTAAGGAGGTCGTACAACCCGTTGCATGGAAATCGAGGAAAATTTTGGATTTTTCCACATGCAGCCCGAGGTAAATTTTTGAAAAAAAAATAGATTTTTTTTACTGTGTTAAATTTGATGGTCGTCAAACCATCATTCTACATGGACTTCAGTGACAGCCATGAAACCATCAAATTTAAGCTCGCATGTTGATGACGTCAGCAGGGTTTGAAAAATCTTTAGCCTTCACCATTGAGCTTTTTGAATTTGCAGTCTATCTTTAAACGATCATATCTTGCTCATTTTAGGTCCAAATTAAGTACAACTTTTTTCTTTTTTTTGAGTAGAATTGTCTGAAGATTTCTGAGTTTTTCTTAATTTCTAGATTTTAGTCACAGATTTATCAAAAATTGCATGTTTTCATCACTCTACCTATCTAATCCTCTATTTTGTAGCTTCCAAAGCCTCGTATGGGCTCATACAGTAACATTTTTTAGTGAATTTTTTTTTTAAAGTGCGTGATTTTTTATCTACTTTCTGAATATGCAATCAAATTTATGATTTTCCAATTTTTTAATGCTGAACGAGTTTTGGGCTTTGTTGTTCTCTGACTTATCTTGTTGATTACAGCCTAACAGTGGTTTGCAGGATGTTTGAAAAGAAGACTAAAAACATAGACTACTAATGAATCAACTTGCAGGTTGCCTTGATTGATAGCGCGCTAAACATTATGCTTGCATTTTGTTTTGTTTTATTAAAATAGGAACCCACATGCAAGACTTTTAAAATGAACTTCTATTAGGTATTTTTAGGAATGGCAATGATGTCAGGAAACTATGCTCTCGCCCTTTTGGGATGATCAAAAATCTAGAAACATTATTGTCATTTTCTTATGTGTCTGAAATATCTTTTAGATTGTAATCCTAAGAATTATATGAATGTATCATATCCCCTTGCCTTCGTGGATCTTGGGTGTAAGAGAAACTCGTATAATTCTTTTAGCATGGCTACCTCCCAAGTGCTTTAATAGATCCAGTGAGAGTGGATTGCCCAACCGGTAATAAGCTAAAGTCAAGCCCTTCCAAACTGGTATATAAAAAATGTCATCATGATTAATCTCACAATGAATAGGTGTCGATTTCACTATGCCAATAGAAGATCTCCCTCAGTACCCTCGTGGTGCATAAAAACCTATAGAACATAACTTCTGTAGGCTGGGAGGCCTCCTTAACGGATCTAATCTACCACATGTATAGCTATCTAAATGGATTCCTTGACTACAAACTTTATTTTAGTGACCAAAAACCCTCTATCTGTTCGCGTGGAAGGTCAGAGACCGAATAAGATGTCCCACATTTTCACGGCTCTTAGTAGAGACAACAATCCTTTGGGAAGTGATTCTCTTGGGATTTGAAGCTTGGTGTGCCTGAGAAGTGAGTGCACTATAAGGAGGAGCCCGTGCCTCCAAGCTTCTAAGTTGTCCGCTATGAGTAGGCATGGCTGAACTTCAATTCAAGTGGGAATTCAACAAATATTGCCTTGACTTACCTAGGATTGTGGTGTGTCTATTTTTTTTATACAACAAACAATGTCCATGATGTGTTTTGTGTGAGTGTTTACTAAAACAACAACAACAACAACAATAATCAAATGATCTGGAAAATTGTAAACTTTGGATATTTGCCTATCTTGTCCTGTCTGAAACTTCAATGATCTGTCGAAACTCTGTCAAAACTCTATCAAATTTGTTTCAAAAACTTGTCAAAACTTGGTCTTTCATTAGTCTATCCTACTAAATTTAGTTTGTTCTAAAATTTGTGTTGTCATAATGCTTCTGCTAGTTCACATGCAACTGCAATCTGTTGTTAGTCCAACCTATCGCTATCTTGAAATCTGATGTTGTTACACTTGTCCAATTGACTGATTCCTTTGTTCAATCTTATCATCTTTGTCTGAATTGTCCTTGTTCTGAGTTGTGAGAGTAGGTTAATTAACCTTGACTCAAGATCAGAGTCTTTTGCTATCTCCTTCTTAGTTGGACGTTTATCTCTTGGTCTCTTTGGTCTTGGACTTGGATAACACTTTAGGTATCATCACAATGTCGGTCAAGCAAATCAACTTATTTATGCCTGTGCAAACTAGAATTAATTTTAAGGAACTCTGGAATCTATCAACTTGTTGTCCAAATTTCTCTTCTATTGTGAAATTTTTGTCCAAATTTTCACAAATCTGTGTTCACACCAACATCATCCCTAGTCTATCTTTGACTACAATATGTTGACAGTCTAACTCGTTGCTATTTCAAAATCTAATTTTGCTGTGCTAGTCCAAGTGACTTGTTATCTTATCATCTTTGTCAGCATTGTCCTTATCCTAAGTTGCGAGAGTAGGTTCATTAACCTTGACTCAAGATCGGAGTCGTTGCTTCTCTCTTAGTTGGACTTTATCTCCTTTGTCCTTTGGACTTGGACTTAATCGACACTTTAGATATCACTTCAGCACCTGACAGTCAATTAATCAATTCATCATACCTCCTCTTCAATCTTCTATGCAAGCGCATCAATACAATCTTACAATGTTTAAAATAAAATGGGCTAAACCTTATGGTCCTAACAACGTGCAAGAAGAGATTCTTATGGCAGCTTTATCAAAACAACTTCAAAATATGTAATCTGAAATCCAAGAATTAAAGGGGGAAAAGGATACACAATCAAACAAATCCTCATCAAGCTCAATCTATCCTTTTCTATTTGATCATTATCAAGCGAGTGGATCCAAATCCCTAAAATCTTTTGAAAACACCACGAAGTCTTCTCCAAAGGGATTAGTAACATCATGAAAGACAAACCTCAAGTTAAATGCATGAGAGACTTCACTCCTTTGGGGCAATCTTATGAATTTGCATTGAAAGAACTTCTTAAGAATGACCCCATCACATTGCCTCAAGCCACATCACACGGATTGAGATTCTTAGGTAGCTATTGTGCATATCATCGACACAATGAGCATAAAACTTCATCTTGCAGGGAGTTGAAACATAAAATCCAAGATCTCATAGATGATGGCATAATCGAAGTGGAAAATCCTAATGATTCATCTAATCTCAATCATGATCAATATCAAGAATCCATGTCTAGCGATGGTTCACATACCACATCTACTTCTTCTATCAAGAACTGAACCTAATGACGACTATGTCTACCCTCAAGGACTACCTCTAAAAGATATCCAAGCTAATCAGCATATGTCTGCAAGTCTTTCTCAGGCTTCTCAAATCATAGACCCAAAGCATCCATGTGCTTCAACACTTGTCATGCCTATTCCAAATAATTGTCCATCAACAATTCAATAATCCCATATGCAGATCAAAAATCCTAACTCATCCTTAGAAGTGGCTCCATGTCAAGAGGGCAATCCACAGTGTGACGAAACAAATATCAGTATTGATCAAGATCAAGACACCATCCATCCTCATCCAATGGTTGACCAAATTCACACATCTCAATATTATCATGATGATTTTATCACCCCCTTCCATTTCTTCCAAGAAGATATCCCTCCACCTCAAGACCTAAACAAATCTCCATCTCCCAAGCAAGATCAGGAAATCCTTTCCACCATCTCTAAGGAACCTATTGAAAATCAAGAGAAAAGTACCCTTTCTAAACCATCTAAAGATCCTTGTCAAGATCAGAGCATCCCATCATCCCCTTGTCATATTCTTCCACCTCAAGAAACCACCATTCCTCTAAATCCCTTGCATAACGATAAATCCCCTCAAGCTTCAATTTCTCCTATAAAAGATACTCATGCACCTATTGATATAAAGATAAATCTTAAAGATGAGAGCCTTGGTCATGCAGCTCACTCTAAAGATGTTGATATCTCTTCCACACCTTATCTCTCTCCATTCAAATGTAAGAAACATCCTTCTCCATCCTCCAAGTCCATTCTTGTTCCCTATATCCCAAAGCTAAAACTGTCAAACCTTCCATCTATATTGGATCCTTATATCCCTCCATCTACCATGCCTATAACTACTAGTTTGTCATCCACTTACCCTATCCCCTATCAAGATCAAAAAATACATGCATCCTTGAACTCTCGCTATCAACCAATCCATATGAATCATCCATATCAGCCCTATTCATCCACAATTCCTAAGTCTTTTGGAAGCAATTTGGATGTGCAACGAAGAAATCAGAAATCCAAGAATTCACTTACATATAAAGATCACTATGTCCAATCTAATCGACGTGTGACTACAAAGAAAAAGGAAATATTCAAGATACCACAAAGGTCCACTAAGCAAAGAATAAAATCAAAGCAAATATGGGTTCCTAAATCTATCATGGAAGAATTGTGTTCTCAGTCCAAGCAAAGAATAATATCAAAGCAAATATGGGTTCCTAAATCCATCATGGACGAATTACATTCTAAATCATCCAAAAGAAAAGGAAAATCAAAAGCTATGTGGATTCCCAAGTTTCTTACAAAGGACTTGGATACAAATTTATGTGGATTCCCAAGTCTCTCTTAAAAGGCTTGAACAAAAAGGAAAGGTTAGAGTTGGCATCCAAGCTTCCAACAACTTCCACTACATCTCCACCTAAACATCTCCCATTGTCTAACTCTATTTTGGGTCCTCATGTCCCAAAATCCATTACCTTGAATACTTCATCCATCTTAGGTCCTCGTGTACCAAGATCCATATCCACTCATCCATCAAAGCCTCAAGCTATTCCATCTATTTTTCCTCCATTTTTCCACTACCCTTCAAGGAGTGTGTCAATGTTGATCTTATCCCCATATCCTTCCATCCCTCTTATCCAATCCATCACATAAATCCTTGGCTACCATCTTCCTTATCCTCCATATCATTCTTCCTTACCATCACCCTATCAGCATCTTTGAGCATACTTTCAGTGGCCTTGGACTATCATTGCATATCCTTCAAAGGAGCACTATCTAAAGAGCAAGAATCTCAAGTTCCTCCATAAATCAAACGTATAAAAATAAAAAATAAAAAATAAAAAAAGTGCATTGGTGAAAACCTGGTAAACAGGCACCTTGGTAGCAAAATTAAAGATAAATCAATCCGTCCTATGGTGAAAACCACTTCTTGTGGCACCTTGGATAATTACCATGATGAAAACCTGGCAAATAGGTGTCATGCGTAATTCCTCCTAATTCACTCTTCACTTGGGGGAAAGTTTCTTCCATGTCATCTTATCCATCATATCTTACATCCAGTTAGCCCGTGAGCATCCATGTTTGTTCTAGTGATCTTGACAAGGTTGAGCCTATCCATGAACACACGTGCATCTTGAATTTCATTATCCTTTCCATCATCCTATTCACTTTCTCTCATTCATGCACCCTATCATGATCTTGCTTATCCCAAGCCTATCCTTCCTATCTATGAGCATTCCTTCCATAATCTAAAGCATTCACTTATACCTCCATCACCCCTTATTCTGATCGTGTTATCTCATCACTATCCTATCCAATTGATCCCTTGGTCTTGATCAAAATTGAAAAACAAGTTCTTATAAGTCTCTTGACATGTCCACTCTTTTGGACTACATGCTTTTCATGACATCATGCCATTATCCTATATGTTATCCAGTACCACTCCATGAGCCTACATTTCTATATTATTTTTTCCCTAGCTTGGGTAATCTTGAGGATACTGTCCTTGAGGGTTGCATTCACTCTCTTCATCCATCATTGTCTATTCACCTCATCCATCAACTTTCTAATCCATTTGCAATATCCTCCACCTTGATAGACATTGGGGAAAACCTATGTGATCTTGCTTGAGAATGAACACTTTGGTTCTTCTGAGAACCCTCCTGGCTTGAAACCGATCCAGAGTCATAACCTGGGGGCAATCAAATTGGATTTTTCCTCGCAGTATGAGTCAAGTCAGTCATTATCATTTTCTACTAGGGGCATGGGTCCCCAAATTTGATCACATCTTTGGTTTACACTAAAGTCATTAATCTTGTCATTTTTTAAGGATAGCTCGCTACTGACACAAGCAGGTGTTTCTCAACACCACAATCAACAGTGTTTCTTAACACTGTCTTTGGATACATCTGTGTTTCTCAACAAACATTGGACATCGCAAACATAAACAACAGATCAATAGCAATCAAACACATCACACTCACAAGCACAATGGTGTTTCTCAACACCTCATACATATACACATCTAAAAACTTTGAAACTGGCTGACATATGCTAAACTTCTCTTTGTATGTTGCCTGTTCTCATTGATTTTTTGTTAATCTTTTCTTTGTCTATTGCTTTTTGGTGTGGTCTTGATGATCCAGCAACGTCAAATAAACTAGGTGTATGTGATAAGAGCTCTCGCATTAAGGTGGAAAAGCATTGCATCCCTCGATCTTGTTTATTTATACACCAAGGTGAGGTCAAACCTATCTCCTTGACTGTTATTGCTCTATTTGTTTACACAAGATCACACTCATGGTTATCTTGGCTTTGAATGCCTCGATACTAGTGTACTCTTGCAACATCAACTAGAAACAACATTCAGGTCATCTCGGCTTTTGTGCCTTAATGCTTATGTTAGTTTCCCATATCTTATCCGATGAAAGTCATATTCATATTCTTATGTTCGTAGTGGCACCAGTAAGGATTGTATCAACTCTGATGTTCCAAAAATGCTCAATGATGAAAATTTTCAATGCTAAAGCTTCAGTGACTACACCTTAGGTTGCATTCATGTTAGTCTTGCATATGCATCTGCATCTGCATAGTGTTGAAATCTGTATAATATCGATATCTATCTCCAATGTGAAGGATTTGATGTTCTTATCGATCACTCTTCTCATTGTCAAGTTGTCATTTAGGCATAAACATGATACCTCTTGCTAAATCAACTATCCTGATTCTATTTTCAGGATTGAAATCAAAATCTATAGCTGACTACTTGCACAACCAATGGAAATCTCTCATTCTTTTCTTCTAATCAATCCATGTATCTTACTTTTGGTCAATCTCGGTCAAACAAGACCTCTCATCAAGTACATCTTTTGTCCTAACCACGTGGGACCTATTTCTAATCAGATCAACTTCTTCTTGCATCATGTTATCAATTAAACTGCTTCTCATCACTGGGGCACCTACCAATATTTTGATTTCACTCCCGAGGGGGCAAGATTAGGACATCAACATTCCAGTGATCACATCCTCAATCAAAACCCCATCGCTTGGGGCATCTCATCTTCATCGTATCAAATCAAGTTGATATCATCTTAAATCAAAGGCAACCTAATCAATGGTCTTATACAGTGGTGAATACACTCAAAACCAGACAAGATCGGTCTTATACGAGCTATTCATTATTGAAACCAGATACATTGATCAAATTGGCTTCATCGCTTCAAATCAAGTCAATTTGCTTGCTAAGCAAATCTCTTAACGATAGTCAGTTTCATCGCTTCAAATCAAACTAAGAATTTTGTTTATATCTTTCGATCGATCTTCATCCATTCAAGCTCGGAGTCGGTTTTCTTCTTCAAAATAATGGTTTCATCGCTTCAAATCAAACTGTTATGGGTCTTCTCGCTAATAGGTCTTTGAATCAATGCGTTGATCTCACATCAATTCAAAGAGGGGAAAATGTAATGACCTAAAAATGGTCATCTAAACCCTAGACCCCCAATCTCAACAATTAATCAAGAAACCCTAATCTTGATTATTCTAAGTCCTAAATCAAACAGGCAATTCATCAAATTTGAACTGATCTGACCTAAACCCTAGGTCCTAATCAATCATCATACTTGATTAATTAATTAATTAATTCCTAAAATCCTAATACATTGGCAAATAAACCTTATGTTAATTATTTAATTGATATTCTAATATATTAATTAAATAAAATTACTAAATTGTCAATAAAATTCAAAAAGGAATTAAATTAATTAATAAAAATAAAATATGCATTTAAAATCAATTAAATCTTTAAAAATGCATATGATGTTATCAACTATTTTTTGAATTAAAATATGCATTTAAATCAATTAAATCTTTAAAAATGCATATGATGTCATCAACTGATTTTTGGAAATAAATATGTTTTATTCAATTGATTTAATCTTATATTTTCTCAATTGGAAATAAATATGTTTTATTCAATTGATTAAATTTTATCTTTTCTCATTTTGGAAATAAGTCTATTTTATTCAGTTAAATTAATCCTATCTATTTATCATTTTGGGAATAAAGTTGTTAACTAAAAATTATTTTTGAAAGTTTCCAAAAAGACTGAATCTTTCAACCAATCAAATTGCTTGCACATGGATTGTGCTTCCTCAAATTGATTCTGAGCCACTCATTTCCTCTAATCTCGACCGTCGATTTTGGGAGAGATTTTCTATAAAAGAGAGCTTCATTTCCTTCACAAAGGACCCAGCTTTAGCTATCGTTATTATACTATTTTTGGCATTCAAGCATTCAAGCATCTTGCATTCTTAGTTTCAATTACTTAGATTTGTTAATTGTTTTAGTTGCATGCAAACTTCATAATCTAGAGCATTTTTAATTTGGGCTTTGAAAAGAACAAAAATATTTGCATATCATTTAGAATCATATCATTTTAGCTATTTCAAATCCTTCATTTAAAATAGGTGTGTTTGCAGTGTGTTTTGTAGCTGCAGGTATCTGACACAATTTCACACGCACACAGTTAACACTTCAGTTGTGCTCGGTGACTACTGTAGATAGCTCAGGCATCAACTTCATTTATTTTTGGTGACAACTGCAGTTAGGTCGTTAATGCTTGCTCGGGTATCACTTGCTCGGGTAACATTGTCTATTGGGTAACACTGTTAACTTCTGTGCTCAGGGTTCATTGTCCGTCAGGGTTTACTGTCACTCAGTGTACATGATTACCGATGACAAAAACTTCGTCTCTTCACATCTTCAAGTGTTGTGAAAATATGTATATGAATAATCATACCATATCAAGTTGACATCAATGACAATATAATACATTAACTGATTTAATGTCTTGCATTAACTGTTTGCATCTCAGTGATCATCAACTTTGTCATCTTCAAACATTCAATCATTTATAATTCATCATCAACATGGAAGGAAAGATGGTTATCATTATTAGGAAGGATATTACTCATTAAAAAATTTCTTTATGTTATCCTTAACTATTATATATCTATACTAAAATCCCCTAGCTTGGTGATATCACAAATTGAAAAGCTCATTAGAGATTTTCTTTGGAAATATAATCTATTAGAGGAAAAGAAGATCTCACTGATTTCTTTAAAAATTATGCCACTTAACAAGAAGTTTGGTGGAGTAGGTTTACAAGATCTCTCCAAAAGGAAAAAATCATTTGGTGGAAAACTTGTTTGGAAACTATATAGTAAAACATGAAACAAAATGGTGCTAAATCATTGAAAGAAAATACTTAGATTCTGAAAATCCTCTAAAAATTCTTACCATCTTTGATCCTCAAAAAGGCTCAACCATATGGAGCTTTATGTTATCCTCCAATGATGTAGTGACCAAATATGTTTCATGGAAAGTCTATAATGGAGAACAAATTCACTTCTGCAATGATTCATGGAATGGTTTATCGCCTCTTAATCAAGTCATTTTATTATCAGAATTAATCCCTTATATAATTAAACATTAGGGATCCAGATTGAGAGATTATGTATTTAAAGATGAGATTTATTCAGGAAATCCATTAGGAAGGATCCATTTGATCTCCCCAGTAGCACAACAAAAAAAAGTTGTCTGCAAAATATATTTTATAACAGGGTTGTTTATATCTCAAAATATCAATATAAATTCATAAGGGCTCCTTCAAAATTATTGGTTTACTGAGAGGGGGGTGAATTAGAAAATAATGAATCTTAAACTCTTTAAACTTAAACTCTAATTCAACTCAGTGAGATAAACTTCTACAATAACTGAATCAACAATAACTTAAGAGAATTGCAAATATCATGAACAATAAACATGCAACACATATAGCACCGATGTTTAACGTGGAAACCCAATTTGGGAAAAAACTCTGTGGGAATTGTCACCCACAAAATGAAAATACTCTTCTAAAGTATGCTCGGTTAAAAGCCAATCCTGTTAAAGATTACAATGCACATTGTTAAACGTGACCTTGGTAGGGGATTTGCCTCATATCTGTTAAGATCTTCACCTTGTTAGGAGTGACATGGTTAAAGGGCTTTGAACACTCTTTTAGAATGTCACCTTTCACAAGGATTTTCCAAAAATAGTGTTAAGTCCACTCGGTTAAGAGATTTTCTGCTATAAATTTTAATAAGCAACAATATATATTTGATCTGTAATACTGCAACTACCTCTTTCTTGATCAGATCCCTTATGTTCTCTATGACTAGGGGCATCAATAATTCATCTATCTCTACTTTAGACTCATATTTCCCCTTTTGTTCTTCACAGCTTCACTCGGTAGCACATCCACTCTTTAACTTGCCAGCCTCAAACTTCATACGATCTCATTCTTTATATAGACTATGTTTTTGCCTCTTAAAGTCCTTGATTAAGTTTTCCTTCAATTACTCTCATCTGTCAGATCAACCTTATGAACCAATTCAATGAATTTGATACTCGGTGAACTGCTTCCCATCTCCTTGGGACTTGAACTTTTCTTGGAATCAGTATCATCACTCTTGCTGCTTACTCTTTACCATAGATCATCACCTTGATTTTTCCTGAATGTAGATCTTTGTAACTAAATTCTTCTTCATCCTTGGAATCTTACATAGCATTGTAGCTCTCCATTAAATGTGTTCTTATCCTTGTTTATAACAACTATTCCACTCGGTAACTAACTTATGAACTTGGTGTCTCTTACCGACAAACACATCCCTTTTACCGACAGACTTCATCCTGCTTGGTAACTAAATAGTTTCCTTTTACCAACTTTCCCAATTTTCTTACCGACTTGATAACTTCAAATGTAAAGTAGAAAAAAACTATATCAATATGAAATTATCATTAACTGGTCTGTATTAAGTGTCTGATTAAATCATACTTTGAAAGATATGATAATTCAATATGAACCAGAAATCAATTGCTTGACATCAATGACAAGATAACAATTGATCTAATCCTTTCTACAATCTTGTATACCTCTGATCTCAGTCTTCATCATCATCACCATCATTTGAGTAACTCAAAATATGGGAAAAATGAAATTATAAATGGGTACAAGACTATTCAAAAAATGGATAATCAACAACAAACACAAAGATTATTTTCCTTCTATTGGAATAACACAATTTTTCCTAAAGTAGGATATTTTGCTTGGCTAGATTTACAAAAAAAGATTCTAAAAAGTGATAAATTTGTCAATCTGTAAATAGCCTTTCAATTATGTTTTTTGTGAAAAAGAGAATGAATCAATGGATCATCTATTCCTGTAGTGCACATTTTCTTAACAATGTTGGCATTTCATTATGAACAAATTAAGCCTTTCTATGTCATTGCCCAACTCTTTATGGGATCTATTTCAATCTTGGCCTATACTTTTTTCTCCTTCACTTTTTTCTTGCATATGGAAATGTGTACCAACCCCAGTCTTATGGTCCATTTGGTGGGAGAGAAATAAACAAATTTTTAGGCAGTCAATTTCCACTATACATAGTGTTTTTGATGGAATTGAGAAATCCATTTCGGAACTGGTTAATATTTATGTTTAGAATCATCTTAAGGGAAATTCACTCTTCACTCCATGGGATGGTAAAGTATTATAGTGCTGGAAACATCTCTCAATTATTTCCCCCTTTGGTCTTCCTAGACAAGTTCAACAACATGTTGACAGATCTACTATTAAGTGGCAGCCCTCGTTCCCCAATTACATTAAGATTAATTTTGATGGATCTTCATGAGGAAATCCAGGAGACTAGAGAATACATGTTTGTATTAGAGATCACTTGGGAAATTTGAAGGCCTTCAAATCATATACCCTTCCTCCTGGTACAAATAACATTGCAGAAGCACATGCACTCTTATCTGGATTAACATTTGCCAAGAAGTTGGGATTTTCAAATATACACATTGAAGGTGACTCAACGCTAATTGTAAATGCCTGCAAAAGTAAGAAATAAAGTAATTGGGAGATTAAGTATATTTTAAATAAAATATGGTTGTTACTAGACTCCTTTAATAATTATTATTTGAACCCATATGTACAAAGAAGGGAATAAGTTCACAGATTACTTAGCTAATTTGGGATGTGATAAAATAAGTATGGACTCAACATAAAAAGAATATAATTTAGATGACTTGTCATTCCTGGTTGCAATTATAAAGGATGAAATTTTTTCTTCCTTGTAATAGGTAATAATGCTAGCATAATCATAACTATTGTGTGTTAAATAAGGAATCATGACTAAGCTTATCTTGAAGGACATCATGAAATCTTCTAAATTCAACATGTTATGTTAACATGAGTGGCTCCTCAAGTGATAATAGCTTGATGACATTGGAAAAATCTCTATCAATTATGTGATTAGTACTCTATGTCATAATCCAAGGATTATCTATGATAAATTTAGTTATAATGTGTCAGGTACCCAATTAAATATGTTAAAGAACTCATTAACAAGTTTGAGATGTCACAATTTGAGCAAGGATTTTGCAAAATGCAGAGCTTATCTTCATCATTAGAATCTGGGGATTTGCAGAGTGTAGCTCTGCTAGCAACAATGGAGTATTGGTTGCGCAACTACAAAGTGTCTCTTTCTGTGGAACACTGAGAATTACCATTTGCAGGCATATTGTTGATGATCAACTAGGGCATATATTCAACCTCCAATGTCAACAATGTAGGAGAACTGTGAAATGAGTGATTGGCAAGGAAACCCTCTACCAAAAGGAAAGGAGAATAATTTTACCATTGCAATTAGTATCCATTTTAATTTCAAATACCTTGGATTTGTTACAATCATTGCAAGCTTTAGAGAAAATTGCACACAAAGTTATTAAACCAGAATTCATTCTGGGCAACAATTTGTTGTTTGCAATTTAGAGCTATGACTTGTGGAAAGGGAAATCCCATATTGGTAGTCTCTTTCCTCGACAATTTCTTCTCAACAAGGAGTCTTGTCATAATTTATGATGTATTCAGCAGATGTTGGAGTTATAGAATTTTAGGTTCCTTCAACAAGCCCTTTGAAATTATAGAAGAGCTCTGGGTTCTGATGAAAGAAGCAAAACTAAATCCAAAGTGAATGCATTATTGCCTATTATAGGGCATGAAAATGAAACTCCAATTGCTTCTTCTGCTACATATTCTTTTCCAATGGGTCTTAGGTTACAAGAAAATGTCATTCCTCACTGTTCCCCTTTAGTGTCCATGCGTCGATCTTCTGCTCCGAGATCCTCTCAGGTAAATTTTGTAAACACAAATGAATTCCATCTGGAACGACAGGATGAGAATGAACTGAAATTGCAACCGGTGGAAGAATAATTTGAAATGTTAAGTTGTATGCCCATTCATTCATCAAGCACTCATTAAATGGTACCCTTCAAGTTTAACAACACCAGACCAAATATTGTATGCGAACATATGCTTTTTTAAGCCATTTGGATGGGCTATTGAAATTTAAAAAAAAAAGGACAAAAATGGTATCCCAGTGTAGATTTAGGATTTTTTGGAATAATATACATGCTTCCTTTGATGCCATTTGGGTTGGCAAATGTAATAAATTGAAATGTAAAATCGGTAGATATGAGTCTGATTGTATAGAGTCTAGTCCTTCATGAGCTTGAGTCTCTTTCTCCATATATTTATAATTAGAGCCCGACCACATACTTTCTTAGCTGGTTATTTCCTCTTGGTAGCTCTTTGAACCAATTTATAATATTAAATATTAAGTGGCATGTCACCGTTGCTTTAAAAAATAGAGAAAGAGGCTAACAAATTAGTTAAATCAATAATAATATTCATTTAATTATTAGATGAATTTTATTGATTCCATGAGGACAATTTTTAGGAATCTATAAGTCCCCAGTGGGTAAAAATCTTAGATAAAGAGTGGAATGGATAAACTAAGTCACAAACTCGTATATTCATGCATTCATCATTAATATATTGTGATAGTACTATACTTGCTTGAAAAGGTACATAAAACATTAACCTTTTTCATGTTCACTATGAACTCATAGATAACCCCAAGCCTAATAAATTTGAACTCTAACTACCTATCATTGCTTCCTTAAATCTAGGAGATTTATTACTAATAAAGGGAATAATTAAATTTAGAGAGTCCTAAAAGGATTAAACCAGTTAGTCATTTCAAAACATAACTATTCCATTTGCAATCATGTAACAAAATTAATGAATGGTATGTTGAAGGCGATGAGTTGAAACTTGAATAAGTATCCTAGTAACTCACATCATTCAACTACCCAAGATAATCATACTACCATTTTGACTCTTTTTAGGCACATTTTACTCGTGGCTATAGGAATTGACATAGTCTCAGCTACAAGATTTGGCTTAGTTGATCTAGTTGAAATGTTGCAATAAGGATTATCATACCAAACATCACACATTGACATAACGCTTAACCATTAAAATCCATCACATTAAACATGTAATTTCAAGCACAATATATAATTGATATGCCATAGTGGATGCAGTGTTGTAAAATATATCCTTATATATCTACATGCTTTCTTATCCCCCACTTTAGTACTCTTACTTTTCTGCCCCCTGATTTGACTAATCGTGCTCATCCTATGGCTTGAGTTTCTATGCACAATGCTCTTATAGCTCCTCTAGCCTCTAACCTATCCCTCTAGGACTAAACTAAGGCAATGATGTTAAAAAAAAAAGACCCAGTGTTGAATATTTTATTAGTTAAATGTTGGTGATTAGGAAAATATCATCCATGTCATCCCACTTCGATATTTTCACATGTATCCATGATTTTTACTATAAACAGATCCCAACCCCTCCTCATTTTCATCATCATACAATTCACAACTCATCTTCTATTGAGCGAGAATTTGATTCATTTCTAAGGCATTGAAGAAGGAGATTCAAGTGTTGAACTATTTAGCATTGAAGGTGGCATCTATGATTAAGTCCTTATGTTTCCTCCCGGAGTGAACACATGCAAAAGGTTACTTTTTGTATCATTCCAAAAAGTTATCACCTATGAATGGATGTCTTTAGGACCTATTAGACCCCATTTCAGTGATTTCAAGGTCTGAATGACCGTTATGCTTAATCACAATAATATGCATTTTCTTTCCTAGCTCCTTTTCACTTTCCCTGACATTCCTATGAAATTTGAGCCCATTTTTCCTAAGACAAGTCGACTGGATGACATGTCCCTAGGCTTTTTGGCTCAAATTTTGTTCGAAGCCCAATCTAGGGTTCTTCTTCCTAGGTTTTCAACTATGGTCGACTTGGATAAAATTTGAATCCTAAATTCACTATAAAAGGACCTCCTATCTCGTCATTTTTCATATCATGATCAAGTGTAATCTATTGTTGTCGAGTTAAAGCATTCAAGAAATCAAGTTGAGCAATTGAGGATTTGGATTTAATATTTGAAGGAAAGCATCCAATTCAAGATATACAAGTCTTTATTTTCCAAAATTCATTCAAGCAGAGGAAATCTTCTCTAATTAACGTAAGTTTCTCTCCCATGATGGCTAAGTAGAATAATTCTCAATCAAGCAAGGAGATCCATTCATTCATCCTTCTCTCTCTTCTTCATTTGCAAGTGGTTATCAAGCATATCTAAATTCAAGATCTAGGAGGGGCGATCATAGATCCATTCATTTGTGAAGGCATACTTAATTCTACATCTCATTCCAAGGTCATCTCTTTGGATTCCAAACACATTCAAGAATCTTCATAGATTTGAGTGATTACTACATTCGTTCATGAGGGTTTTATACAAGGTAAATTAACAATTTTCCTTTTACATTACTTTACTTTATGAAATTTCAATTTGATTTCAAGGTTGATTCCTAAATAGGGGTTTTACCAAGGAAAACCCATTTCCACAACCTTTTCCCCCATTTTTTGTGTGTAGTATCAGGTTTCAGAGTGACAAATCTAGATCTGGGTGGTATAGGTGTTTTTACAAAACTGGGAACAATTTCATTAGATTTTTTGAAGAATAAGTCGACTGGTTGACTTGTTCCCCAAAATTTGACTTGTTCCCTAAAATTTGACTTGTCCCTGCTATTTTTAGTGAAATTTTCAGGACAAATAGATTCAAATCCCTACTTTCCAAATCTACAGTTACAATAGGATCCAAGGTTATAACAATAGTCAAATCCATATTTGAAGTTCCATCTTCTCCATCTTGTTTCTAGGTGCACCTACTCTTCCCTCGTTTCCTTGCCCTTACTTTAGAAATTAGATCTATTGTCTATATTACATTTACTTTTCATTGTTATTTCTATTAAGGAATCAAAACCCTATATTGTGTAGATCTTACATTGGCACCCTTACTCTTTTGGTTGTGCTAATCGGATTGACTTTGTGGTGGATTTGCAATCCCATGTATATCATAGGATCTTGGTACGTGATCTACATCTTAGCATTGCTCGCCATTTTCCTCTATACATTTTTTTAAACCCAACTTATGAAACTCCCTCTTTTGATTTGGTAGTTATAACTTCTTTGCATGATATGCTTCTTTAGATCTAGATATACTTATGCTTTACATTACATGTTTACATTTGATACTTATATGTATCTTTCATAAAATATATTTTCTTAGATTACATATCTCTTTTAAATATTATAATTACATTAGATCTATATCATTTCTTTCATTCCCTTGTGCTTGAGGGTTATCACTTTAAGTCCTAATTATAGTATTTTGGTTAGGAGAAACCGTAAACTTATTGGTTCCTCTGATCCCGATCCTTCTTTCTTCCCTAGGAATCTTGATGAGAGCAACATGCATAATAGTGACATCAATCCTACCATGGAGAATTAATCTTCCCATTCTTCTCATGATGGATATTGGGCTTTTAGAATCCATCCTATGCTAGTCCAAAAACTTTCCAATGACTGAGAAATTTGAACAATGGTTAGGACAAGAAAACCCTAATCCCAGAGTCATTTTCATTATATATGATTTAAGGAAGCTCATTCATAACGATGAACATGGTGTTAACATCTTGCATACTATCTCTCATCTCATTGATAACAATGTTAAACCTCTTAGAGGTTGTGCTTAAGATTTAGGTCTTCTTCCACCTACCACTAATGTTGAGACCTCTATGCCTATATCTACTTCAATTCCTAGTGTCTCCACTTATGCTCCCCCTATCATAACAAATTCCACTCAAAATCTCAAACCTACACATGTGAGAATTCCTATTCCTATTGTTCCTTATATTCCTTCTGATGACATGTAACTGATTAAATGTTTGAAGATGTTAAGTTGATGATCATGCAAGGCATTAAATCAGTTAATGTATTGTATTGCCATTGATATCAACTTAATATAATCTGTATGATCATGGAGATACTACCAAAGACTTCAAATAACTCATGAATCAAGGATATGCTAATCAGTAATGCATACAAGTATAGTATTCACTAAGTGATTGAATACACCGATAGAGTGCACCTAACATTCAGAGTAAAAGAACAAAGTCACAGTGTTGCCAGATGAAGAAATACACAGAATTACCAACGAGCAGAGTTACAGTGTTGCCCGACGAGAAAAACATAGAGTAACCCGATGGACAGAATTTCAGTGTTTCCTGACGGAAAAGACAAGGATGGAGATCTTTATGACAAATGAATTCACACTGACGGAACAGTCAGTTATCACCGATGACTAACTGAAGTATTGACCGACAGAACAGAGAATTTAGAAAATGACAAAATGCCTAGTTGGCAAGAAGCTAAAGATAGAGTTAACAAATACTTATCATTATTTTATTCATCCAGATAAAGATGGAGATAAGTAATTGATTTAAAGCTAATTTGTACAGTTGGCAAGAAGATATCTTCAAGGCAAATCAGGAGTTATGCTTTAAATCAAATTGGCTGGATTATTTATCATGCCAAGAATCCAGAACCAAGAAATAATGAATATTATGTCTATATAAGAGACGAGCTTAATTCATTTTTAAAAATAGATTAAGGGGAGTGAATAAAAAGAGGATGTTAAAGAGAAACTGACGAAGAAAAACTTCAGACAGTGCTGATCAAACAAGTTAAAGGAGAGCTAAGGAATTCAACAGACAACCGACGAACAGTGAGCACAACATCACAGAGCAGAAAATGTGTAGCACAAGGATTGAATTGATACATTGGTCAGAGAGGTAATGTACTTAAAAAGATCTGAAAAATCTATAATTTAAGTTGCAATATGAATAGGTCATAATGTTTCAGTTTAACCATTGAAGCATCAAGTCTCTTAACCGAGCAGGACTTAACAGTCTTCTATATATTGAGGTACATCTCAAGGAGTGCCAAAAAGGTTGATTCATGAAAGTAGCATTGGATATGCTTGATGCCTATTGACAATCTAAGAAAGAGTTTGATTCAAGGATGGCAGCATTAGATGCCCGATACTAAGCGACAACCTTTATGTATAAAATCCTCTAACAAGGTCACACCTAATAGAGTGTTTGTAACCTTTAACAGGGTTGGCTCTTAATGGGGCTCACTTCAGAAGAGTGAAAATTTGGGGTACCGGTCCCAGTGGTTTTTTCCTTAATAGGGTTTCCATGTTAAAATCTATGTGTTATGTGTGTATGATTCATTTCTTTACTATTTTGTATCTTACATAATTCACTCTAGATATATCAGTATACTCTACATATTTACTATATTTTGGTAAATAGATGACTGCTTATCGGTAAACATAAAGAAGAAGCTTTAACAGAGAAATTTGACAAGTAGTGAATTGATATAAGTTATTCAAGGCATTCATCTTGTAGGATAGAAGATAACTTGAGAAATAATTTGTGGTAATAAGTTTTGAAGGCTTAATTTAAGGATTAATTTTTGAGGCCACTGATTCACCCCACTCTCAGTTATTACTAACAATTGGTATCAGAGCTTGTGTGCTTAGAAGGAAGTTTTAAAGACCTAAGCCAAAGATCACAAGATGAACAGACGGGTTGTGCCCAAGTTGAACAAAGATAATTTTTCTTCATGGCAGAGCAGGATAAGACTCCACTTATCAGGTATTGGTAATGATG
This sequence comes from Thuja plicata, assembly GCA_018584345.1. Classification (NCBI taxonomy): domain Eukaryota; kingdom Viridiplantae; phylum Streptophyta; class Pinopsida; order Cupressales; family Cupressaceae; genus Thuja; species Thuja plicata. Next base: position 3,902,409 of record MU227747.1, read on the forward strand.
TTACTCAATTCCTAGAAACTGAATATGTGTTTCCCACAGGAGCACCA